>SAYR01025934.1:977-26234 GCA_004382745.1 Argopecten irradians irradians | reverse complement strand
CTTAAGGTAATTAATAAAACTGAATGAAATGAAAATTGCTCTATTTTCAAAGACAAAATAAGAGCAAAACAGGAAATTGCAAGAAAACCCCAACAGATATGATGACGAAGCATTGTATATCGTTAAAAAGATAATACAAAATGCTATGTTATTACACCAAAATAATTTATCTTTGGCTTTTGTATGCTTTAAATATGATACATTAAAGGCGCACAAGTAGGAATCCGGACGTAAAACTTATAAAAGGTGGCGCTGTATTCGCAAGATTAATCTATTCATGGAATAAGTACTAATGTATTATGTGCCGATTGATGTATTTGCACCAAAAATTTAAAAAATCGATCGTGGGCGGCCATGCAACACCTCCTTTGTATTTTTGTGAAACTGGTGAACCAAGTGAAGATAAATCATATATTGATTAGTTCTGTTTGCAGAACACATCGTTTATGAAAACAAAGTACAAACAAATCTGGTCTATGGGGTTACTCCCTTTGTTATATAATCACTAAGTCAGTCACGAAGGACCTAGTTGTTCAAAAGGTGATTAAGCTAATCACAGTTTAACAACAATTTTCAAATCAGGATGAAAATAATTTTCTTCGTATTAAACAATTTATTAAAATATTTTATAAGAAACTTTTAGAACTCCATTCTTTTATTTACATCATGAGTTTAGTGAAGATATAATACACAAATTTGTCGCGGTAATATAAGAAATAAAAATTTCACTAATCATGTGATTAAGCTATAATCACGGTTTGAACAACCGGGCCCTGAAGTGATAAAAAAGGAAACAAGTTTTAGTATTAAACAACTTGTTGAACCTTTTTTCTACAGGTCTTGACTGTAATTACATTGGTTAATTGTCTAAAGTCCTATTTATTATGAAGGAAATTGTATTAATTAATATGTACTATTTACTTAGATCTGTAATGTCATGTATTCTGGGTTACATTTTCTGTATTCTCATGTACCTGTATATGTTATCACGGGTTCCATTCTGGTTATCGTGGGTAACATTCTGGTGTTCAATAATAATATATAGTTTTTAGGTCATCTGACCACAATGGGTCAGGATGACCTATAGTCATCATGCACCGTCCGTCGTCGTCCCGCCGTGCGCCGTGCGGCCCGTGCGCCGTGCGTAAACTTTTCATATCAAAACAACTTCTTCTCAATAACCGTTATAGGCCCAAAGTACTCATATTTGGCCTGTAGCATACTGGGATGAAGGGCTACAAAAGTTTGAATAAAATAAATGACCTTGACCTACTTTCAAGGTCACAGGGGTCAAATAGGCTAAAATCTTTGAACGACTTCTTCTATCTAACCAAAAGGTCCAGGGTACCTACATATTTGTTGCTGTTGCATGCTGGGATGAAGGGCTACCAAGTTGTGAAAATTAATGACCTTGACGTTCTTTTCAAGGTCACAGGGGTTCAAATAGGCTAAATTCTTTGAACGATTTTTTGTTAACTAACCACAAAAGTCCAGGATACTCATTATTTTGCTGGTGTCATGCCATAGGGTTACCATAATTATAAAAATAGAATGACCTTGAACTTCTTTCAAGGTCACAGGGGTCAATGAAGCTAAAATCTTTTAACTACCACCTTTTGATTAGCCGAAAGGTCCAGGGTATTCATATTTAGTCAGTAGCATGCTGAGTAATAGGGCTATCAAAGTTGTGTGAAATGAATGACCTTGACTTACTTTCCAAGGTCAACGAGAGTCAAATATATCAAATCTTGAATTTTGAACTTCTTCTCAAGTTCTACCAGTGTGATTAAGCTGAAACCTGCATGAAATGATCCTGACATGGTCCCCACCAAGTATTGTTATATTTTATGTCGATCCAAAATCCAAGATGGCTGCCAAAGATGATCCAAGATGGCTGCCACAGATGCCATCTTTAAAACACATTTTGAACTTCTTCTCAAGTTCTACCAGTGCAATTTAACTGAAACTTGAAACATGAAATGCGGCTGATATGATCTTGTCAAAGTGTTGTTATATCTCTGGTTGATCCCAGATTGAAGATGGCTACCATGACACCATATCTAATTATTTTCCTATACAGCTATTGCCAAGATAGTCAGATGACCGTTAAGGCTCTTGGGCCTCTTGTTACTTTTTAGAATCTGTTGCCTTAATGATTTGTAAGGTCATCTGAACCAAAGGATTATCATTATTCCATGTGTCATCATACGCCGACCACCATGTGCTCTCTACCGTACATACACTTTTCATTTGAGCTATCAAGAAAAAATATTAAAATGAATGAGGCCTAGAGATGTGATATTGGATTAATTTGGGTCTGTAGAATGATGGGATAAATGGCTTACTAGTTTTGTTCAAACAAATGGCCTTGAACTTCATTCAATGTCACAGGGGTCAATTAGACTTAAAGCCTTAAACAACTTCTTGTTAATAAATTAAATGGCTTCTTGTCAATAACTTATTATAAGAGACCTGATATTGGCCAGTTGCAAATATGTTTTTCATTCTATTTAGTCCTTATCAAATGGTTTTTAATTTGGGCGTATATTTTAATGTTACGCCGTTATTTCTATCCATATACAAAACAAACAGATTTACATGAGCAAACTGGGTTTATGTACAAGTTCAAATTAATTCCTTTAGCTTCACATTTCGGTGAATTTATATTTGGTTACTCGTTCTTTTTATCCACGCATCAACCTAATAAAATGGATTTAATTGTTTTAAAGAACTAATTGACTTCATTAGATTTTCATTAGATTTAATTCAATCCTTTTACCACCAAAGTTTGTTATATACAATGTATAAATGTTACGCTGAATACAAATATAGACATCATTACATAACATTCTAGGGCCATAAAGATATCATATATAATTTAATACACACATAAAAGTTTTCATTTATTTCTGATGACTACAATTTTAAAAATACGTCCATTTTGATAAATATTCCACATTAAAAGACAATAAAACGTCGGCAGTATCTGTCAACGCAATCCGAGTGCAGTTACTACATTTATGTGCAAAACAGTGCAAAACAGTCCTGCACTAACATTCCTTTGAATGCCAAGGTCTTAGTCATGGCCAGGTGTATATATATATGATGTCTCATTTGTTATAGGAAATAAGCCAAATTTTGTCAGAATTATCTGTATGAGATGGTCATTGAATCCTATTAACAAATTTTCCATGACTGACCCCCAGGGGCCTTAGGGGTGGGGTCAAAAGGGATCAAATAGGCTAAAATTTCAAAAATCTCTTTCTGAACTTCCGGAAATGGTAGAATCATATACTTTTCATAGATGGAAAGATCTTAAGTTCCTTTATAAAAATTGTGAATTATATGACCCTGGGATCTCAAGTTTCTACCTGGGGAGGGGTCAATTTTACTATAGTTTATAGAGGGAAAACACCTTTTTGAGCATTTTTTGCTCAATTTTCTTAGGAAATGAGTCAAACTTGGTTATAATTATTAGCCTGAGATAACATTTTAATATCATATCCATATTGGTCCTGGCCGACCCCCTGGGGGCAGAGGGATTGGGTCAAAAGGGGCAAGTAGGCTAAAACTTCAAAAAACTTCCTCTTAAATTCTGAAAATGGTAGAATCAAATACGCTTTATAGATGGAAAGGTCTTAAGGTGTTTTATGAAAATTATGAATTATATGACCCTGGGGTCTCATGTTTCCCCCTGGGGAGGGGGTCAAGTTAACTTCAGTTTATATATGAAAAATACATATAGGGACCGCAGAATCAAACCAAAAATAGATTCCTGGAAATCCTCTTTTGGGCACAAGATTTCATAGAGAGGTGAATGTTTCGGAGCCTGCTGATTGGGTATTCAGGGCGCATCAGTTTCAAATGTTTAATGTGTGGGTTGGGCAATACATGTAGATGTAAAATATGTAAAGAAATTTTAAAATTCTGTCAAGTGTGTGTCTGACAGGGGGAGGTAATCAATATTGGAATTTCATGAATATTTTGGTCAATTTTTGGTGCGGAATTCAACATAAGATGGAACCCCCCACATAAAAGTTTAGCAAGATGGTAGATCTTTATTTCTTTTTATTCACAGGTATGCCAGATGCCAATCTTCAAAATTAGTGACAGGTGACCAGACTTGAAAACTCCATTTAACCTGGACAGTGGCAAACGTTAGTATATCGTATACAGCGAAATCATTTGGTTCTGCGGTCTCTATAGGATGACAACCGGATATGACGTTTTCATCATTCAGCGTCCCTGGACACCATTTGACTGAACCCAATCTGCATGTTTTTGACTGGAAATCGAATGTTGAAGGTATTTTGCTTGTACTTTACACATATTTGGTAGTTATTTTTAATACAGAGGCCTACCTGTCTTGATAACAACGCTGTAAATGGGAGGATTTTGTTAATAAAATAACATTACACATATGTTGTTAATATAGCTTAGCACCTGAACCAATATCTTATGACACAGGGGTTTGGGGCAGTATGACACAGGGGCTAGGGTCCTGGCCGGGGGGGGGGGGGAAATGGAGGGTACATGTAAGAGACAGTCTGGGGTACAGTAAGAAGTTCAGCCTGACTTGGAATATGAATGTGTATTTCAATGATATTTAGTAAACTTCTATGAATCGGCGTGATACACTGTGATTAGGAGTTATTCAAGCATAATATTAGGCTTTAGGCATTATCTCTTTCCCTGTATTTATCTATTTATCATAATCACTAATCTATTTATCTGTTCATGTAACTCAAATATTTTATGTATTTATTCATTATATGGATATAGTGTTGTTTGGTTCTGTAAAATATACAGTATAGTCTTCTTTTTCAATATTAAGTGTTTAAGACTGGTCAGGAATTCACCCTTCCAGGCCACGCCTCCAAGTGGCAACCAAAATCACGTGACCACATACTCCGACAACGAATGTAAACAAACACCGCGCGGGCAACTTAAACGATGGCGGCCGCGGTTTCAAACACTGTTTCTTTTACGGAAATTCCCGATGATTTTTTAGCTCACCTGGTCCGAAGGACCAAGGTGAGCTTATGCCATACCGTGGCGTCCGGCGTCCGTCGTCCGTCGTCCGTCCGTCCGTCAACAATCGACTTCTTCTCCATAACCACTGGTCGGATTTCAACAAAATTTGACTGGTAGCATCCTTATGGGCTACTAACTGAAAATTGTACAAATGATGGGGTTGACCCCCCAGGGGCCTGAGGGGCGGGGCCAAAAGGGGTCAATTTGGCTATTTCCATTTAAACGACTAATCTTCTCTGAAACTAAGCATGGGATAGCACCCAAAATGCAATGGTAGCATCCTTATAGGGTGGGGATTCAAAATTGTACAAATGATGGGGCTGACCCCCCGGGGGCCTGAGGGGCGGGGCCAAAAGGGGTCAATTTGGCTATTTCCATTTAAACGACTAATCTTCTCTGAAACTAAGCATGGGATAGCACCCAAAATGCAATGGTAGCATCCTTATAGGGTGGGGATTCAAAATTGTACAAATGGATGGCGGTGACCCCCAAGGGCCTGAGGGGCGAGCCAAAAGGGGTCAATTTGGCTATTTCCTATTAAACGGACTGATCTTCTTCTGGAAACTAAGCATGGGATAAAAATCATGGTAGCAACACTTAATAGGGTTGGGATTTCGTTTTTATGTTACACCATGCGTTGTTGGAGCAATTCCTCTAAGAATCACATATGTCATATGGGTGCGCCGTGTTAGCGCCCCCAGTATGAATATATTCTTAGAAGGAATTGCTCCACTACAAGACATGGTAAACATAAAAACAAAATACAATCCCTATATTTACACCTCACGACGACTTTTATTTATATTTTATGTACAATAAAATCGTCATTTGAACAGTGACGTTGATTATTAATAAAAGTCAGATCAAAAGTCTGGAGGACTGACATTACTCAATAGCTAGTGTGAACAGCGAATGATGACGCTAAGGTAGAAATTATTCAGCCCGTACGACAAAAAAGTTCAATATTTTTAGTGTAAAATAAACATGACAAACAAAATAAATGTCAGAAGATAACTTTATTAATCAGATCAGAACTTTAAATGATATATTCAGAGTTTTTGCTAAAAGTTAAATACTATAAGCTAATAACATAAACTAGAATTTGTACACCGGGCGCACATGTGTGAAACTCCGTGACGCGTGCCTGCGAGGCGAAGCATGACGCACGCTTACACACTTTGAGTTTGCCCAAGTTGTCAAAACACCGATTTTCAAGCGTAGCCTCAATGTGTTTGCAGATGTCGTCTGACTTGACGATATTAATCCCCTTGGGCAGGCCATGTGATTATATAATCTACGCTTACATCACTACCCACGATAGATGAAACAAATTCCACTTGTGTTCGATGGAATTACAATGTATTTGTGTGACGGCTAACTGCAACACGTGATTCATTAGCGGTGCATGTTTTATAATACACATGATTAAATTCTCAAAGAACAAAGACAAGAGGATATGTTTAAAAACTGGCCTCTATCAGAGGCGTCTCACGCCCGTCCACCCAAGGCCGATCTCTCACTGGCATCATACGACAAGCTACGATATCGAGTCTATGCTCGAGTACCTGTCCATCCACACCTATATCTGCTCAGCATAGTATCCATTCATCTCACTATATATCATTCTGACTATGACATCCGATACAACTCATATAGCTAGACATACTACATCCTGCACTGAGCCAAACTCCACATGCATCGCTGTGTACAATGTGATATATAACCAATTGTTTTGATTTAAAAATTGTTTTGAATCATATATAAATATATTAACATGTATTATTGTATTACATCTTTCCAAAAATTCTATTGAAAAACAACAATAAAATACACGTATGTTTGCTCAAAATGTAAACAAAGCAAAGACATCGCTCTCCTTTTTCGCTCTAGCAGTCTCGCCGTGGTGGACTGACCTGCGAGTCTCTAGACTCAATCGTATATACAGAGCGATCGTCTTAATACGCCAAGTCAGAAGGTCACTAGCGGCCTGCTTCTCCCGCATGCAGTCTCTTCATTCTCCTAGTGCGAGAGCCTCTAGTCACTCTCATCACACGCGCGCAGTTAATGCTCATCATAAAGTCCGACCGGCCGATGTCCTCCTATCCTATATACTAATCGCCGCGCGGTGTATGCATCCAGGATAATTCAATCGGCATCTTCTTCTCAGACATAATGTCTGATGAGTGATGCAGCATCTGGAATATAAACTGCCTGCCGACCGACACGTATCCACGCTCACTGTCCCTGAAACAATGAGCGATCGTCACAGCAGCCTATGACTCATCATCACGCATGTAATATATAATACCTTCGCTAGAGTAGAGACCACGATGTCGTCTGCATGGACGGCTGATTTACCTGTCATAATAACAAAGCGAGTCTATAAACAAATACACATACTCGGCCTATAGCCGTTCACAGTACTGTCCACACTAGAGCAGATCTCCATCTCTCTCGTGCGAGTATATCTCTCCTCGCACGAAGAACCTGCATACTTCGATACGTAGCTAACAATACACACAACATCTACGAGTTACTGCGGCGGAGAGCGAATAACGCTCTGACTATGACGCGTCTATCGAATCGATCCACTATAACTACGTGGTCACAAGATTCCTCATAGGTGTAGACTACTGTCCATATAAACAACTTTTTTCCTGCAACTAAAGCATCGCGTCGACGTACAACAGCTCTCGACCGACCACGATTCAGTAAAGCGCATCGCTCTACAACATCGGCGGTGCTACCACTACTCCTCTAGCCCAGGTACACGAGCACACAATTCCTAACCGTGAGTTACGCCATCGTACAACAACACCTCACCAGCTGGCCGTATCACCACGACTCGTGGCAATCTCGGGTCACAATCCCCACTTTCTGCCCGATATATATACTCGTCGCCAGCAGCGATCTCACGCGTCTCTACCCTCACTTAGTACCAATTCTCAACTCTGGCTCTGATTGTACACAGTCGAATCCCCAACGTCTCAAGTTCTGAATCAGATCAGACTCCTCGGCCTATTACAGACCACCCGGCATCATGAGTCACCCAGTAGCGTCACTCGGGATACTACACCATTGTGCAATTTCACCTGGAGCAGGGCCCGCTTTGGATTCGTAGCCGCACGCGAGGCTCATAAATATACTTCTCTATACTTCATTAATTGCAATCTAGCGCAGCGACATCCAACCAGCATGCGGACTACTACTGTGCAATTATCTGACTCTATACGGTCTTCCTCACGTAGATGGCGCTTAACACCCTAATCTCCAGACCTCCTCGTCGGATTCGTACTGTCCATCGAGAGCATCAGCTACGTGTGTGCAAGACTTTCATATAACAGAATCCCTGCCACGGCTACGGCGCGCTGAACGTATCACAGTGCTACCACCCCAGCCGATGCTGGCAACCCTACGTTTGGCCTTCCCTTAGCTGTGGAGTCAACGCGGTTCGTTCTTGGACTATCTCAGGGGGGAATTTGCTGAAACACGAAGATGTCGTTTGTCGCGGAGAGTTTCTCAGGTACGCCTCCCAACACGCGCTCGCGATTCAGAATACTTGGCAAAACCTTGGCGATGATTCCGGAGGTTTACCGTCGTTTCTCCTCCTCAACCTGTGCACGTTTTTGAAGTGGGAATGGTTCTGCATCTTCTATCCCAGTCCTGATCGATGAAATGTTTCAATACTGCTCGGTGTTTTTCTTGTTCATTGCACGCATTCCATGTAAAATCAAATTATATTTCATCGTGAGTTGCGTTTTTCATTTAAAGAAAGTCTTCCTTCAACTGATCATCTCTTTCAGTAGTTCTCTGTTCTCTAGCTCAATGGTAGCAATCTGTTTTCAATTCATAATGATGACTTTCTTCTTTCCAAACCACCATCATGTTTTTTACAGTTTCTTTATTAATTCCACTTCAGACATAATAGTTTCGATTTTTTTTTCAAAATTCACAAATTTGTCGTTTATGGACTCAAAAGGTCATGTTTTGGTAATTTTTCTCCTAAAATGAATCCATTGGAAATTTTGTCACTTTAGAATATTTATATGTGTCGTCATCATCTGAAAAGCCATGTTTGGGATTTGAACTGGGATGGGAGAAGCAGTTACCGCCGCTAAAGCCGACTGTGGAGGGGGTGGAGACGGGAAAGGTGGGGGAGCGGGGAGGCCGGTATCATGTTCCTGGTACTGGTGGCGGGCCACACATTCATTTTGGAGTTACTATGGTGTAATGCACGTGATGTTCGCGCGCGCTTACCCTGTGTGACAGGTTGACCAGGTACACTGGATTGATGCCGTATTGTGAATAACCATACATATGGGGAAAGTTCTGTGCAAAAGTTGAACACCCAGGAGAAATAGGCATGTCTCCAAACAGTGATCCATGAGCATTTGTAATTACCTGTGAGGTTTGCATTTGCGTACCTGTGCTTGTACAAGTACTAGTAGTATTCACCTGTGTCGTACATGTATCACTAGAGGTCACACGTGTGGTGAGCTGATTTTTATTCGGTGGGGTATCACCTGAGTTTTTACTTCTCCTTCTTTTTTGACTTTTCCCCATATTGTTCGTAGATGAAAAATACACTGTTTTCACACATACCTTGTACTTGACCGTTGCGACGAAATAAATTCAGGAAAAAAAGTCAATATGACCGCATATTTGTTCATTTTTGTCGGAGCTGTTTAGAACACCAACCTGCCACCCTGTCATGCGCACTCCACTCTCAAGTGACTTTACAGGTGAAAATAAAGACAGCTTATATGAAACAGTATATAATTGCCTTCCTATTGTTTCCTAAAACAACACCTACCTGTTGTTGATAAATATGTTGGCGTTAAGAGAACACCCCTTTGTAAGACTGTGCCAGGTGGTAGAGATTAGTTCCGCTCGAGTGATCACACAATGCAAGTGAGAATCGGGAGTACGTTTATGTAAGTTTTAATTACTAATCTCTGATGATTGTTGATAAAATATAACTCAGGATAATTGCTAAACATTTAACCGTTTTCTCCACGTTTATTGTAGATTGAAACAGCTTTTTAAGTGCCGTTCTACGGAAGAATTATGAAAAAGAAATCGGCATTTTCATCGATCTACAAATGAAGCAGTCCAAAAAAATCTCACTTCGAGTGTATACGAACATTTTATGTATGATTTTTGTCATTCGGACCAAGAATACGTTATATATATTATCAGAACGTCAAGCTCCTGTAGGCCTACATGTGATGAAAGTGGCTAAAATGTTTTTAGTGACAACCTCTATACGTGCTTTAATATTGTAGCGTTCCGCAGGGAGCAGGCAATACAACAATTCGCAGGCGTTTTATGTACAAGTTTATTAACAATATAAACATTAGTCACAATTCACATCAAATATAGCGGTATCCTTAAGTCCTAAAACAGTAACTCCTCTTCAAACTCTAAACTCTCCAACTCTAAACTATCCGGCTCGCTAAAAACTACCAACTCAAAACTAACGACCAAAAACTCAAAACTTCTCACTCCTGAACTATTCTGTTTGCTCCTTATATACCCCTATACCCAGAACTGTATCTAAACTAGACCTAAACTAGACCTAAAATATTGTATCTAAGTAGGAAGGGGGACATTTTAGATACCGAATGCCCGTATCTCAGAGAGTGGACCTAAATCCCATAAATCTATACTTGACCAGGGGGGAGGGGGACATTTAGATACAGAGAGCTCGGGGTACTTAGATACAGTTTGGGTTTCAGACCTAAAACTCATTAATCACTCCCAGCCCCAGAGAGCACTGCTAGCCCAGCAACCTTTATCTGCCGCGTACCTAATTTGTATCTGTCCCCTAACACCCATTCCCTCCCTTATTGAACAAACACTAATGATATAAGAATATAGTTCTACAGTCTATACGCTAATTACTACACACTAATGATTATTAACTAAGGATTCTACACTAGGAATATAGTTCTACAGAATATATGCTAATTACTACACACTAATGAATATTAATTAGAATTCTACAATATGTATATATAATCTGATAATGTATACATGTGCTTATAAAATTATCGATAATTATGGATGTGGTAAATATTCATATCTTATTAACTGCCGTAAGTTGGAAGATTACGCCAGCTTGGACATTTAGAAAATGTTCATCGTCTCTCACGCGCTATTTGATCAGTTTACAAAGTTTATCCTAAATTTTCTTAGAGTTGTCTTTCTTCCATTGTGGATTTACACGTACATGTAGCATAACGCAGCCGTGATAAACAAATCTCCATTTCGTCCTGAGATTTATTTGCTCCCGAACTAATGTGATTCAAATTACAAAAATCATTATTGTTAAAATTTTGATGTTTGAGGTGAAACATTGATTTCATTTTTTCCGTTGCGGGATAATTGTCACTAGTAGGGACAAAACGCGTGGGGCGAAGCGAAGCATTATCGGGACGACACGTCTTCATGCATTGTTAACAACATTTTCGGGACGGAAAGTCTAGATACATTGTAAACAATTCAAGTGAAAATTTTCCAACCTAAGATCATTTGGATAGTGTTTATGGTAAGGATATGAAAGCAGTTATCTACTTCTCCTATTTCAACATTTCAGATACGCTTATTTCAGTAACTTTCATATTCAAAATTTGCTATTTAAAATTCCCGGTAAAATCAAAGTTGTTGAATACACTGCCGTTAGGAGCGCTAGTATCTGCGAGCAAGTTCTAAGCCAATCATATTGAGGAAATTGACTGAAAGAGAATTTTGCAACCACGATCACAATGGCGAGGTGATCCTCGCCAAAAATGACCTAACTTTTCCCACCCTTTTACATTTCCTCAGGGTTTGTGTTTAATCCATAGAAATTATAGAAAATATAAATTATAGGAAATATTAATTAAATAATCATTTCATTTTAAAGGGCCATAACTCTAAAAAGATACATATATCACAGAAATCATCTCCCCTTGATGTGCACCTTCACACCACGATATTACTATGCAAAATTTGAACTCGTGCAATTCTCCCAAGAAGTTGCAATACCTTTCGTGGCCAAACAAATTAACTTTATAATAAATTACCTGATAAACCCACCATAATATAGCATGGACGTACCACGGATGGACTTACAGACAAACTGACGGACATTGCCTCTCCCAATTACATGTATTTACCGTAAAAACTTACAAAGGCATCCTTGGATTAAATCCAATTGGGGAAGTTCCTGGAGTTTCAGTTTCTGTGTAGATCCAAATGTTCTGGAGATGTTCATTGCTAGGCTGCTAGTGTTTCTCAAGACGCTTCTGGCCTGATCTACAATATACAAAATATACCTAATAAGGAATAAAGAATAATTAAGAGAAATGCATGATATACACTTACTCATAAGCAGAGACATAAATAAAGATGGACTGGTTACCCGTTCACAAACGTCAGTGTTTTCCATGTTTTCTGGCAAACATGCCCAGGTAAAGTGATTTTTATCCAGGGGTATAAATAAAATCAAGATCTAAATATAAAGGAGTCCACATACAATTGTGAAATTGTCTGTCAACAAATACAAACCTGTAGCAGTCGCACTTGTTACAAGAAAAACATCTTCTTCTGAAGGAATAAGAAATGCTTCGTTTTTGACAGCTACTGCCATCCAACCAGAACCTTCATGGCCATCTTGATCTGCTCTGTTGGGAGTCTGTCGTCTGTATTTCAGTCCAATGGCTTGTGGAAACTGAGATTTTATGGTCGATATCTCTATTTTATCGCCTGCAGAAACTGGTATGAAAATTCCATCAGCATTCATATGCGGTAACACCAGCACATGCCGGTCAGTAGATGCAGAAGACATTTTCCTGGAATAAATAAAAAGACCAAATATTTATTTTACCTTCTTGTCTAACTTACTCACTCTAAGGTGGTGTTAAAGGATGGCCCATGTCGCTTTTTCTAATATTTTAGTATAAATATATGAAAGAGACGTATCTTTGTGCCATTGTATGTAATATATTCATTGGAATCAAAGTCAATACGTTAATTATTTTTATTTTTTTTTTATTTTAATAACAAATGATCGAATTAAATGAATGATGTAGGCATGTATATATATACATGTAGTTGATGTCTACATAAATCTTCACTGTTCTTTGTGGTATTATACTACCTGTGTTTGAATAATTACGTTAAAGTTAAATTGCCCTAGGAGCGTGCGCTCGCAGCACTGCAAAAGTCCGACTACAGTGAGAAAAATCTCATCATTTTCATTAGGGATCCGGAGATTTTTTCTCTCATACTATTCCCAACCCAGAATTAACCTTACTTCCTCGGAATTTTAAATTCCTATCCATAACACGCAGTACAACAAATAGCAAGCACACTTCACATGACAAATATTTGACATTTCGGAAAACAACTTTCGACCAAAACAGGAAATCGGATACTGGCACAAAAAACGGACCCGGAATCAGTTTAAATATCCGGAAATGACTTCTGCCGTGATAGCAAAAATTGAGTAATTTTATATTCTAGACATTTGTCGATGCAACTTTTGCGCATTATCTCATATTTGGTCAGTAACCATGCATCCAATATGGAAAAATATTGGATCCCACGTGATCAGTGTCAACCAATAGAATTTCAGGATTCTAACCCGAGGCAGCTGGAAAAATAACGTTATTTCTAGTATTTTTGCAGCATTAAAACAGTTTCAATCTTCAATTGAAATGACTAAAACAAATTAAAAAAGGGTGCCAAATATTATGTTGATGCCACAGCATGTTTGTTTGATATTTATTTGTCTAAATGTATTAATAAAAAAGAGGCCCATGGGCCTTAACGGTCATCTGACTCATGGCACAAAACAACAAAGTCACAGTATAAAGTATTGGTTAACGATTAATATAAACAATACAAGGAACTCCTTTAGTTGAATATGTAAGTTTCTGAAAAAGGTAAATGTCATTTGTTGAACAAACTTTGTAGCCCTTCATCCAATATTGGTCAAAACCATTCAAGGATTAATATAAGGAGGAGTCAGATTTTAAAAAGCCAAATTTCAGCAAAGCTCCCATTTTGGACCTCGGCCATACTATCCCATGGGTCTTACCTTGGTCCTTTATACAATATGATTGTCCTTACCTAAAGTTCCCCCTTCTGAATCAACTAAAACCCCTATAGACCAATTTTCATTTTCATTGAGGTCGGAGACTGAAACTTTAAAACAGGAAGTGGGCCAGCGGCCATCTTGGAATAACAAAATCTTTACAATTAGGTTGCATGTTGTTCGGCATCAATTAAAACCCCTATAGACAATTTCATTTGAGATCCGGAGGACTGAAACCTTAAAATAGGAAGTGGGCCAGTGGCCATCTTGGAATACCAAAATCTTTACGAAAATGTTTGCATGGTATTCGGCATCAATTAAAACCCCTATAGACTAATTTTCATTGAGTTCGGAGACTGAAACCTTAAAACAGGAAGTGGGCCAGCGGCCATCTTGGAATACCAAAATCTTTACGAAATGTTTGCATGTTGTTCGGCATCCATTAAAACCCCTATAGACCAATTTTCATTGAGATCGGAAACTGAAACCTTAAAACAGGAAGTGGGCCAGCTAAAATTAAGAAAAATTTGCCCTTTTGGGGCCCCACCCTCAGTTCCCAGGGTTCAGACCAGACTCATTTATATAAAATATAATTTGTGTTTTCCCAATGATGTTTCACACCAAATTAGATAAAATTCATCCAAGGATGGAGGAGGAAGTAGGATTTTAAAGCTAAAATTAAGAAAATTTGCCCCATTTGGGGCCCCCCTCAGCCCTAGGGTTGGACCATTCTCAATTGCATTTACATCAAATATGATTATCCTTCCGCAATAAATGTTTTACACTAAATATAGATTGAAATCCATCAAGGATGAAGGAGGAGTAGGATTATTAAAGCTAACTTAAGCAAATATGCCCTTTGGGGGGGCCCACCCCTCAGCCCCTAGGGGTTGGACCACGCTCATTTATATAAAAATATGATTGTCCGTCCCCAATGATGTTTCACACAAAATGGATGAAATCATCCAAGGCATGAAGGGAGGAGTAGGATTTCAAAGCTAAAATTAAGAAAATTTGCCTTTTTAGGGCCCCGCCCCTCAGCCCTAAGGGTCGGACCAGGCTCATTTATATAAAATATTGAAAACCCTTCCCAAATAATGTTTCACCACTAAATATAGGTGAACCAATCAAGGATGAAGAAGGAGTAGGATTTAAGAGTTAAAATTAAGAAAATTTGCCCTTTTGGGGCCCCGCCCCTCTGACCCTAGGGGTCGGACCAAGCTCATTTTATATAAAATATAATTGTCCTTCCCTAATGAAGCTTCACACCAAATATTGATTGAAACAACCCAGGATGAAGGAGGAGTAGTTTTAAAATCTTAAATTAAGAAAATTTGCCTTTTGGGGCCACCATCTCAGCCACTAGGGTCGGACCAGGCTCTTTTATATAAAATATGATTGTCCTTCCCAAATGATGTTTCAAACCAAATATGGATGAAATCCATCCAAGGATGAAGGAGGAGTAGGATTTTAAAGCTAAAATTAAGAAAATTTGCCCATTTCGGGGCTCCACCCCTCAGCCCCTAGGGGTCGGACCAGGCTCATTTATATAAAATATGATTGCCTTTCCCAAATAATGTTTCACACTAAATATAGATGAAATCCATCCAAGGATGAAGAAGGAGTAGGATTTTAGAGCTAAAATTAAGAAAATTTGCCCTTTTTGGGCCCCGCCCCTCTGACCCTAGGGGTCAGGACCAAGCTCATTCATTAAAAAATATAATTGTCCTTCCCTAAATGAAGCTTCACACCAAAATATGGATGAAATCAACCCAAGGAGAAGGAGGAGTAGGATTTAAAGCTAAATTAAGAAAATTTGCCCTTTTGGGGCCCACCCCTCAACCCCTAGGGTCGACCAGGCTCTTTTATATAAAATATGATTGTCCTTCCCCAATGATGTTTCAAACCAAATATGGATGAAATCCATCCAAGGATGAAGGAGGAGTAGGCTTTTGTTATAAATAGTTTTTACGCACGACGCACGGCGGACGGCGGACGGCGCCCGGCGCACGGCGCACGGCGGACGCGCACGACGACGGACAAAACACGATGACATAAGGTTATCCTGACCTTCGGTCAGATGAACCTAAAAACATTGTATCGGATAAATCCTGAGGAAAATGTATGTAATGTTTCTGTAATTTGAACTTTAACTTAAAGTAGCAGCGCATCGTCTAGTGTGGCGAGTTCCAGATTTTCATATAGCCGATGCTTCTGGCCTAGACTAAGTCAAAAAGGCCAGAATCATTCTGGGCTTATAGTGCAGGTCACAATTAAATGGTCTGTACCTGAAAAAGGCATGGTTTTTTTTTCTAAAATAATTGATCATTATTTTAAATTCTTATTTTTGTGACTTGAATAAACACTAATGCAGGTCTAAAGTGAAAAAGGGCACAGCAATTTTCATAATAAAATTTGAACTTTGAAAAATTGAAGGGGGGATGGAAGCAATGCTAAAGATACAATTCGTCCACTGTATTTATTTATAGTTTGGCGAGTTGACCACTGAAAACATTCAAGTGACATCGAACCTGCACCATAAGAATTAAATTCAAGGGGTTTGCCTTCTTTTGATCTTTACATGATAAGTTCTTTTCTTAAAATATTTTGAAAGGTGGTCGAAAATTACCCGCACACCCGGCCGTAAAACTTACGCAGGGTCGAGCAAGCAGGCCCAAAACACGTGGCTGGACCATGCCATACACTCTGTTACAACTTCGAAATAAAAACAAACATATATAATATAATAATATCCGACTGAACGATGCCGATTGTGACTATGTAGCTTCATATCCAAACTTGTGCTAACTCTATATGCTCCACAATATACTCACCATTTTACAAACAAAAAATCTTATAAATTTCGCCGCCAGTGAAGAGATGCGGCCATTAACAGATTAGCCAATCAGACGAGCCGTTACAAAAGCGACATTAGCATATATCCCATGATGCTAATTATTACACAAATAAAAAAAAGTCACACATATTTTTTTCACACACAAATATAAAACAAAATCACACTGAAATATATATTTTTACACACAAAACATTTTTTTCACACACAAATATAAAAAAAATACACAAAAATATTTTTTACACACAAATATTTTTTTCACACACACAAAGAAAATATTGAACATAAATTTTATTTTTACACACAAATAAAAAAAATTAAGCTTACATAAACATTTATTGTTTTTACACACAAATTAAAAAATATTGAACACATACAAAGATATATTACAATTTTTTTTATTTTACACAAATGTTTTTACTTGTAGAATTTTGCAACGATCGGCACGCCATACAAATGTTTTTACTTGTTGAATTTTGCAACGATCGGCACGCCATACGCTTCCGCGAACGTAAACTATTAAGAAATGATGTTTCCCATGTGAAATGGGCTTCTACAGGACATTAGATATTAATAACCGTTACCGGAGGTATATTGAGACATCATTTGCGGTTTTAACTTAATGCTATGATTGGGAAAATGGTGACTGAATTTGGGAAAATACAGTGCTATTTTTCAATTGGGAATGGGTTCCGTTTACCGGACCCTATAAAGCCTGGGCAAAAAACCTCTGTATCTATAGTACATATGACCTACTCCCCAGAGGAAAATCTGAGACCGCAGAGCCAAGAAAGAATTCACAATTTGGTAAAGGGCCTAATGACCACTTCTATCTATTAAAGAGTATTTGACTCACAGGAGCCCGGGGAAATTATACGATTTTAGAAATGCCAGATTATGAGTTTTAACGCAATGAATTTTTTATTGATTTTGCGAGGCGCCAAAGGCGCGAGGTTTTGGTGTTTGGTTGATTGGGTGTTCTGGGTTCTCCCTCGGGGGAAAAAATCACTACAATTTAGAATGGCTGAGATGAGTTTTACGATGTATTTTGGTGAATTTGCGATGCGCCGAAACGTGCGAGATTTTTGTTGTTAGGGGTTCCGGGGGTCTCCTCCGAGAAAAATATAACGTTTTTGAAATGACTGAGATGAATTTTAACAATGTATTTTGAATTATTTTTAAAGCGTTCTTAACACGGTAATTTTTTCGATTTAAAGTTACTGCATTTAGAAATGATAATTGTGAGTGTCGTCATTACCATTATGCAACCCAGCTCGATCTGAACATACCGGATTTCCCACCATCGGCATATTGTTGTGTAACTTAAAATAATATTAAATGAATTGATTGTCTTGCTAAGACATATAAACAAAATTAATATTTTAAGAAGCATTTTTTAAATAAACATAAATTCCCTTGATGGACATTTTAGTCTAGTTCGTGTGTATTGACTTTTCGTTATTAAATGTATTAAACATTACGGTGCTTGAACGTTTTAGGAAAACGCGCCGCGCAGCGGAAAAAATTCTAAAATGAAGTAGCAAAAATGGCAGGAGGAACATTTTTTATCTCATAATGTGCATTTTTAGAACATTTTCACTCAGCGAAAAAAAGGAGGGTGGGAGGGGGGCGCAAGAAGACATGGCAATTGCCCCCCTCCCCCAGCTTCCTACGCCCTGGAAATAAATCAAGGTAAACAAAAAGAAACAGTAAATCTGATATATTACAGAAAGTTTCCAAGGAGCTGCTATCGACGGTTTTTTGAGTTAATAGAGCCCGCGAAAACAAAAAGAAATATTACTTTTGATATTTTGACTAATTTTCCATGGGTAACAGAAAAAAAAAACCACGCAACATGGAATATGGCAAAAGGCATAACAGGGGCACCTTTTCTGATATATGCAGGAAAGTTTCATTTGGAGCTGCTTTGAACGGCTTTTGAGTTATAGCTCGGACGGACGGACGGGACGGACGGAGCCCAAAACAATTATCCCTCACAAACGGCAATTCGCGGGGCGATAGTTAAAGGTCATTTTTCTGAAAGATTCGATTTTATACAGCATTTGTTTCATGGAGCCAATATTAATCTTAATGCAAATCAAATAACAGTGCTACATAAGGCTTACAATCGGACATCTTAAAGCTTGTAATGTTTGTAAAGATAATTCATGTAATGTATACTTGTGTAACGGTGGCTGGGAGCGGACATGAAATAAAAAAAAAAATTGGCTTGTGAACGCAAATAGTTATTGGCGTGCGAACGCAAAAGTATTCGTGCGAAACGAAATAATTATTGCGTCGAAACGAATAATTATTGGCGTGCGAACGGAAATAATTATTGCGTGTGAACGCAATAATATTGCGTGCGAACGAAAAATTATTGCGTGCGAACGCAATTAATTATTGCGTGATGAAACGCCAAATAATATTGCGGTGCGAACGAAAATAATTATTGGCGTAGTGAACGTAATAGTTATAGACGCTCGGAACGCAATATTGTGCGTGTGACGCATATTATTGCGTTGCGAACGAAAATGATTATTGCGGTGTTAACGTAATAGTAATGCGTGCTAATACTATTGAGCACGTTCGCACGCAATAATTTTGCGTTCACACGCATAATTAATTGCGTGGCGCCGCAATAGTATTTTCGTTCGACACGAAATATTATTAGCGTTAGCACGCAATAGTATTGCGTTCGACAACGCAAAAATTATTGCAGTTCACCACGCAATAATATGCGTTCACACCGCAAATACTTTTGCGTTCGCACGCAAAATAGTATTGCGTTTCCGCACGCAATAATTATTGCGTTACACGCAATAATATTGCGATCACACGCAATACTTTATTTGCGTTTCGCACGCAATAAGTTATGCGGTTCCGCATCGCAATAAGTATGGCGTTGCCGCATAATGTTCAAACGCATAAATTGGTTTACAATATATTGCAGTTCACACGCCAATACTGTTGCGTTCGCACGCAATAGTATTGCCGTTCGCACCGCAATAATTAATAATGTGTTCACACGGCATAATATTGCGATCACACAGCCAATACTTTTGCGGTTCGCACGCAATACTATTGCGTTCGTTACGCAATAATTTTTTTATTATTTCAGTCCGCTACCAGCCCCGTACTTGTGAGATATCTTATAAAATGTAACATATTAATAAAGATCTCCGCCGCCGCAGAGCAATAAAGACATTCATCATTTTGAATCAATATTTGGTGTTAGTAGTTGTAATATTAATCTATGTCTAAATAAACAAAAAAAAAAAAAAATATTTAAAAAAAAAAAATTGCCATTTGGTGCATGCGCATACAGTACTTCATTCCATATATTGGATATATAGTGCCACGGAATTTTTTCGGGATGCAGTTATTATTTCCTATTTTTAACTTGATGTTAAAATTAGAAGGTTTAAAAACGGTGCAATGGTGGTAAAGGTGAACATTTAAGTAACTTTTGTAACTGAAAGAAAAATACTAAAAAAAATCGTCTGCTCCTGTTTTGGGATAGTGAAAAATTACCATTTGTCAGCGGCTGGAGCATCTTTTTATTTATCATTTTTTTTATTTATTTTTTTTTTTTTTTTTTTTAATTCTGGTGTAATTTTGGACCTTGCAATGCTCCATGAAGAAATGACAACATTACCATCCATAGAAATTGTCAGATCAGGCAGTGCCGAAATGTTTTCGTCAAATATACGTTAATTATAAAACTATAATGCACTTTAGTTATTTACTAAATTTTCGGACTATGGGCTTCGGACTATTGGGACCTTTGGACTACTGGGCCTTCGGCTATTAGGGCCGTAAGGGATATAAGAGGCTGTCATTTTTCTGATTGATAAGACATCAAATAACTCATTAGATATATGAGTTTGTTGTTGGGAACTATTTTGCTGTTGGGCAAGCCAAATATGAAAAATTTTGCTAAAAAATTGGCATTTGTAAGCTTAAAATCCTATCTTTTGTCAATTTCCGCGTGAAAGTATTTACATACATTGGATTTTTGGTTCTGATAATGTTCTTTTTTGTATCTATTGTTGTCATTTTGATACCTCATTTTGTCTGATTCGGTTGTTAAAATGTCAATGTATATGACCATTATTTTACACCTTTTATAAGCAAATATTCGAAATGACGGCCATCTTGATGAACTTCAATAACCGGAAGTTCATTCCCAATTATGCAATGTTAATATATATTTATTTGTGGTATAAGTCAGAAAAATATTGGTTCGGAGGTTTGAGGGATATCATGTGGGAGAGCTCCTACCATTGCGCCATATGGCTTAATTGCTCTTCAAACACGTTTGGTAAGAGTGAAAATTTCAATGAAAATCCTATTAACTAACTAAAGTTCTGTATTCTTCTCTTATGTTCCCCAATAAATCAAACAATAGCGATGTGACAATAACGTTTAATTGTTCTAAGCCTAGTGGTAGCAGCTGGCTGTAGACTTCAAATATTTGGTTTTAATATGGATTAAAAAGAACATAATGAATCGCTTCTAGTTTTTGCTTTCATAGATTGGCCATTTCATTAATGTTAGGACAGAACTTTTTAAAACCATTTCTTTCTCCTCCTTTTACCATCAATAACCACGGGGCATATAACATATATGGTTTGGAGAAATTGGTATCGTGTCCATTACTATAGCAAAAGGCGTTAATTATTCTTGAAACAATTTAAAAATATTTATGTAATTTTTAAATAGTTCTTCAAAACATTAACTCCCGCTCCTACTTTAGATGTAACAAGCCCCCTGTGTCTCGCATTACTATATCATATAGCTATACGCACGGACTCGCGCATCGCGCTCCAAACAGTTTTAGTAAACGCGTGCTTGTCGTGCGTTGTAAATGTGTATAATTTTCTCTCAGTAAAAAAATCCAATCAAAAAAAGGAGCTACGCTTGTATATATACGATTAATAGATTTGTTACATGTAACTTCACTTTGGTAAAAAAAAGTTGTGTTGACTGGGATTCAGATGTTCATGCGCACAAGGTATGTGGTTTTTGGAGATGATATTCTTTTTACATATTTTATGACATTTAATTTGTTGTAGAGTTCAAAACCGTTAGCAATTGAATTCACATCGATTTATATATTAACAATACACAACTCGAAAGTGCACAATGTGTACACATAGCTTCAACATCCTCATGCGGTTATATGTTATACCCAAAATACTATATTTATACAATATTGCTGCGTATGACACGGAAGTTACGATAATGGATGTCCGCATGGCACTAATAATCTTTCTGTAGTATTAAATTTCTTATACAAAATGATAGCAAAATAGAAAAAAGAAATTGTGGATTTATACCACGGGGAATATACAATTATTATGCAACAATTATATACAGTTTCCTTCATCAAACTACCACTGTTGTTTCTGCATGATATAATCATGCGGTTGGTTATTTATTCATTATCTTTTGGTCTGTTTTTGGCTTAGATTATAAATACAGTTACCAGAGTCTAGGGTTTACTTGGCGGTTATACCCATTTGGCATGTGGAAATTTAACACGGGCTGGTGATTCATTACCTCCATACTGCTATATCTCTACCACCGAGTCTATGGTGGCTCATTACTCTATATGTTGGATACAACTGTGTTATATCTGTCTCTGTTGATAATGGTCTGTTTATGCCAGTACCATGGTATGTATCCAATTAGTTGCCCCAGTCACTAGCGATAATGTGAGAATAATACAACCGAGAGAGCATAGTACCAGACTTATGATCCTGTCTGATGGTGCTCTTAACATATGTGGATGAGTCTACGCGTACCTTTGACAAAATAAATGATTAGTTACTCCCGATACTCACGATATGGATCTGATACGATGTGATCTGTCAATCTGTATTACATATAGTGGATAAACACGGGTATTCGATGTTCTGTCAATTGTCTGGAGGGGCTAAGCACTGCACGATAAGGTCTCCTGGTTGACCCTGTAAACGTTCAATCCATGGAGGGCTTGGAGCGGAGGGTGGCGGGAGTTTTATTGGACAATTGTCTAAGAGATATAACCAGAAGTCTACGAGAGTATGCAACTGCGGCCTTAGGATAACAAAAACTATGTGTGTAATAACAATCTCGTAGCTAACGAGTGAACCAGCAGTCTAATGGTGGCTACATTATGTGGACACACGGGAGTACCAAGAGTCTATTGGTGGCTATACAGAGTGGAATGGACGGAGTTAAGTACCCAGAGTCATGGTGGCTACATAATGTGGATGGACGGAGTACCATGAGTTCTATTTGAGTGGCTTACAATATGTGGAGTAAACACGGGAGTACGAGTCTATGGGTGGCCGGGGACTGTATACATATTGTGGATAACGCGACGTGTAAACTTCGTTAGTTGAGTACCAGAATACTTGGCTATCTTGCAGTCTATAAACTAAAAAAATCTTGATTAGTGCATCAATTTGAGAGTATGAGGTCAAACAAAAAGAGAAAACGAGGTTACGAGAGAGGACAAAGTGATGATGCACAATAAAAATAGTGAATCGGGCTGAGCACAGAACCCAGCGTAGCTGGACGGAACCCAAGGGCAAAAGGACCAACTGCTATACATAATTAGGGTCTAAGGATGGACGTGATAGAAGAAAATAAAATGCTGAGGAAGTAAAAGACTGATAGGGAAGAAGGAGGATAAAGAAAACTCTCACACAAGAGCAGAGGAAATCTATATGAGGTGGCTATACAATATGTGATGTTACTGGGCCTTGGTACTCACACCACGAAGCGTAGATTTTTTGATTATTCCAGCTTGGTTTTTATAGGAAAGGCGAATAAGCCACAATTCAGGCCGGAGACGAAGCCCAACAGTAAGACAACTCCGGACAGCGGCAAAACGTATATAACCTAGCACTCAAACCTTGACGTAGAATTAATATCACAAGCTATCAAGCTCACACAGCGACTATGAACCATATCAAAGTGTCATGACCAAGGTACCATTGAGTCCCCGGCGCAGATATTTAATCACACCATGTACTATAGCAGCTATCAGAAACAACCCTAACTGGAAACATCCATCGACAATTATTTTTACTCAGTTATAACCGTGTAAAGATACTCCCGTCGAATGTAATATAATATTAGCAACTGCAGGTACTTAAAAAGATAAAGTATCACGACATCTCCTTGACAAAAAATCATAGTGCAACTCTCTCCTCTCCACCACGCCGAGTTCATACCCTAGATACTATAAATATAGTAATAATATAATATATAACTGTTAAGTTACAAAAAAATCGTGCCCAGGCCCTGTGTATCTCAAACTTAATAAATACCTTGGAGACACAAATGTAATTGGTTTTAGTGTTGTAGAATTTATTTAACTAGGAGCCGATAACGGATGTTTATATCTTGAAAATGTTGGACTAAAAACTTAACTGATCAGAAGCCAGGCAACGGTAAACTCATATGTATAGATTCCATCAGCAAAAATATAATAAAAACCTTCTATGGAAAGTGGGAACTTTCCGTATGCAATCAGTAATTGATCATTTTCTTCAAAAGACATATCCCAAAAGATGATTTTAACACAACAAAATTTTCTGATCAAAGTCTGTAAAAGGTATAGATTACAATATTCACAAAATACAATTTTTTAAACGACTTATAATACCATTTTTCATTATACAAGAATACAGCATTTTTTGTTAACAACAAAAAGTATCCCATCAAAACAGGACATCCCGCAATATAACCAATAAATGTCGGGAAACGTGGTCCTTCAAACCTGTCTAATACTCTCTGTTTCCTACAAATAAAGAGATAAAATTAACTTTGATGTTGAAGGCACGTCATGTAGAGAAAAAAAATGAAATGATCAAAATCACTATAAATTTACAAGATTCATGAAACTTTATTTAAGTGTCGCCATACACATGTATGTACACATCACAGCGTTTGGCTCTATAGACATTTCTCTTAAGAGGAAACGCTGTGGTACAAAAATGTACAATGCTAACTTAGCGCTGAATAGCACTACTATTTCCAATGGCATACAGATCTGTAATGAATAATTCATGAGTAACACCTGCACCCCAAGTCCCTATTAATTAAAAAAACATAAGCCAATGAAGAAATCAGAAGAACCTATGGGGACTCTCATTGAGCCCGATAGTTAAATGATTATCTAAATAATCGTTTGTTTGAGTGATAGTATAGCGACCCGTTTTAAATACTATTTGGATATAGCCTAAGTTAGCACCTACCATCCTCGAACAATTCAGGGTATACAGCTATT
>SAYR01025804.1:20528-142761 GCA_004382745.1 Argopecten irradians irradians | reverse complement strand
AGAGAGATATTCGAATAACGATAATCCAAACCTTATCTCTCATTAAAAATGATGCAGACACGCGGATTGTGAACGAGTAATAACAGTGATGGACGTGTTGTGCAAGTAACCATTCAGTATAAATATTATGAGACTTTTACATATGTAGATATTGAAGGATTAGCGCGATAGGAATATTATACCCGAGGGTCACAAAATGTTGTAAAACCCGAGGCTTAGCCGAGCAAACATTTAGTTGATCCCGAGGAAAATATCACCAATCCTTCTTATCCGCGTTATGGAAAGAAGGTTTTTTTTCCTCATATTTTCGACGTTTCTATTGCAATTTGGTACTATGGATAATCCCGCACATTTGAAATAAATTTCGTTAAAAAAACGGCGACTGCAAAGTTAATTTTCCTTTTTGTATTTTGAAAGTTCAATTCTGCCATAGTTTCGTGAAAAAGATGCGTAATAATTTGAACCTAGAGAAGAGTAATTTTTTGTTGCATGCTGTGACGTCACGAGGCATTATTGCATAAGTAAACCATACCAAATACAGCATCTGACGACGATGAGTTTATTGCTTCTAACCAGCCAGTATGTACACGTGTACAGTATAAGAGAAATAACCTTCCTATAAACTAGAAATTCGATTTAACAATGAATTATATGATAATATCCTGTTATTTGGTTTTCATTACTAAATCTGATATATTAATTTTCTCATACTTCTATGAGAGAGATAAATCCACAATGCACGCCAAAAAACCGGACATTTTTTATACGGCTTTTCTCAACAACCTTGTCTCTAGAATATGTTGTGCCAATATTGGGAGGTAAAATTATGGAACGTTTGTTCTTTCGTATTGACAGAAAATACAGTGTGATAAAGGACACTTAGGATTTTGTTTTTCGTTTGCGAACCAATTAATATTTCAGAATTAACCTATATTGTTGTTCTCGATAAAACAATAAAAAAACTGCTGTATTGTGAAAGCACCGTTTGCACGCATGTAGTACTGTAACTATTTTCAATCGTTATAAATACTGCCCATAAATAGGGATGTCATTTCTTTATAATACTGATTTTCCAAAACTGTAAAATTAAAGGCGCCTTTATTTGTTAATATCTATGAACAGTTACGATATCTTTGTTAGGAAAATGAATAAGGCCGTTGGCAATTAAATTTGTTGTTTGAAGACAGCTGCTATTGCGCCTTCCCTATTTCGAAATGCTAGCGGGATTTGGTTGCTTTTGACATGTCAACATATGCTTTTATTGAGTCGCTGTTGTTTTCACGCTAAAACATTGTTACACCATATAGAAAGCCAAGTTAATTACTTCTATACTAAATATCGGGACAAATAGTAATTTCTAACAGGATATTCAAAACAGTCTGATTCAGTATCAGGAGTCACATAAAACAAACACGGTCATGTGCATATTAAAACAGTATATGACATAAAAAAAACACATCTTCATCTCAAACGGATGTCAAACATCCGTTCTTAATTTTATGATAAAACATCGCTGTATTCATGACATTCAGTTCTTGCCCGCCCCATACATGCATGTTATAACATTTATTATTAATTGTTTCTTTATTGTCATTTGTTAGTTTATGTGTTCTTTTGACAGTGATTAGTTTTAGTATGTAGCTAGTCCACATAAGAACACATTGTAGAATCGAGAAAGCAGATATTGAAAACTCAATCAGAGTATGTTGATCTTATTTTTTTTATTTAGTTTAGTCCATCACAAAAAAAGAAAATGCAACTAGCGTAATTAGCCAATATAAGAAAGTATAACCAATGCATATGAATACAATCCATAGGTAGGTGATATGGGGACGCGGACTCCAAAACAAATCAAAATTTCTGGAAATTCCCCTCCCTTTCTTTATGGGCAGAAATTCATAGAGAGGTGAATGTTTCCTAGCCTGTTATTGTGTATTAAGTGTGGCATCAGTTTCAAATGTTTATTGTGTGGATAGGACCATACACATAGATGTAAACTGTGTAAAAAAGTTGAAATTCTTAAATGCTGTCACGGATGAGGGATACAATCAAGATTGCAATTTATGTAAATGTTTTGTCACTGCCGAAATAAAAATATACAAAATGGAAGCCTACACATTTTGGGGAGGGGTTGGTATTTCTTTACAATTCTTTACATAACCAGACTTAAAAAAGCCACTTAACTTGGGCAGTTGCACAATATTTTCGTCTCTGGGAAATCACTTGGTTCTGTGGTTTCGATAACCACAATCGATCATGCATCACATGCAACGTCATAACATAACATATACAAATGATCATTAATATCTACTTCAATTAGAACTTATACTATCTTGTTTTGCATTGTCACCAGAATGTTTGTTTTTTCGTCCGGTTCTTCCGATTAATGTCTTTATTTACCACTTACAACAGGTGTATAGGATATGTTGCCTTTTGGGAATTCGTAAATCACCGAGTTCGGACTTTCTCGGAATCCAGGTGCCATCAGTGTGAAGTAACGGTCATCTCGTATATATGTGGAGGATCGACCTGACGATGGTCAATGGACGTAGAAAGTCTATAACCGGTGTCTTGGTCAGACTGGTCTGAAAAGTAACGTATCAGATATAAGTCAGAGATAAATACAATTAGGATAAACAATCATTGGCCTAAACATAAGTCACTTTTTTGAAAGCTTGCTAGATGCTTACATGTTAATAAATGGTATGATGAAGTTGATAATGCAATAATCAATCTTTTATGACATCTATAATCTATTCTCTTTTAGCTGGCAGGGATTTCAAGACATCCATTTCATAATGGAAATTGTATTTACATAATTTACTCACTTCAAGGGTCTATAACAATGTTGTTGAGGTTAGACTACGAAGGACGTTTACCAACGATGATTTAATCCACAAAATGTAGCAGCTGTTGAGGCGATAATAGTTGTTTGACTGTTGGTCTAAAGATATAAATTACATTCATAACCTGACCATTATGACTTTACTAAATGTTGACCTGAGGTATCAAAATGATCACAATTGAACAACAAATACATATCAAGACCAGATAATCCAATACATGTAGTGATTTGTACGCAGAAAATGACAAATGAGATTTTAAGCTCAAAAATGTTCCTTTTTCAGCATTTTCTTTTCATATTTGGCTTAACGCAACAAAAATGTTTCTCAACAACAAATTATTATTCGTAATTAGTTATTTTATCTTATGTCAATCAGTAAAAACAACAACAAAAATATATAGAAATACAAAAAAGAATCATTAGTCAATGTTATGACTATTAATCATTTTTTAGTGAAATTCGAGATGGCGGCCATCTTGATGACGTCATATCCGGAACTTTTAAAATGTCAACATTGGTTTTTGTTGTTGTGGTTGTTTAAACTGATTTATAAGTGGTCAAAAAACTTATTAGAAATTATAGTTTGCGGTTGGAAAACATGTTTGCTACGTCAAGCCAAATACGAAAAAAATATGAAAAGATATGATGGCGGCCATCTTGATGACGTCACACCCGGAAGTTCATCCAAACTTATGCAATGTTAACATTTTGATTTGTGATCAGTGGGTCATAAGGGTTAAGAAAAATATTGGTTTGGAGGTTTGGGAGGGGTGCTAGTGGGACCCTCCTAGCCCATGGCCAAAATGAGTTTGCTAAAAAAAACTTTCATTTCAACCATATGATAGCCTTGAAATTGATGTTCAGCACTGCGTGTAGAATTTTGTAAGACTTCTTAAGACAATTACATCCGAGTGGTACATGGTCTTGGTGATGATACGAATAATCGAAACCATTTAAGTCTAAGAAGAATAAATCGAGTTATGACAGATCGTTGTGCGGCGCTAAACATCAGTTTTAAGTCATGTTATGGTTAGAAAGGAACCCGTTCCTTATATGTTTGTGCCCAAACGTTTACCTGTACCCTTACCGGTTGCATTCCTTTGCTTGTCTTCTTTTCTGTAAATTGAAAAAAAATGCTTATTCATAGAATATTATACAGACAAAGCCAGTATGTTTTAACGTAATTACGATGCTGTTTTGAAAATTGCAGAATCAATATTGGTTTTGGGGACTGAGAATACCGCTATTTAAACAAGAACCTACAGCGTTTCCAACATGTTGACAACAAAACATATAACGATCGAAATTACACTTTGAGAGCTGATAACTGCTCTTTCCTCCTAAATATTATGTTTAAGTGTTGAGCGTGATGTTAATTTGGTACATCGATGTTAATAACCTGGTAGCGCATTCGAACAAGTGTTCGAAGGGTATCGGGGTCGAGTTCCGGTCTGACTGACATTTAAAATACTTACAAACGCAGATATATCACCACAGCGATTATCCCAAAAATGATCACAACAATCAAAAGTCCACAAACAACAGCCAACACAGTTATTGTGGTGTCCTTAGCATCGCCTGTAAAACAATATTACGGTCGAAAAAAAAAGTTAATTGGCTACAACCGAAAACACACTCAATGCATTGGAATCACAAATCAACATTAATATTTCAACTTTCATTAGAGTAAAAGAAAGAATGCAAAGTTTATTGTTACTCTGTTATATCAAAGTCAAGGACCAGCTCTATTATGTCGCTGGATTTTATTAGAAACATATTTAACATCGATGCGGATCTAAACGATGGTTTCCTTCGTATTTGCGCTCCATTTCATCAACCATTAACTTATTTCATTTTGTTTTCATTTTTCCATCGATCATTGTGAATGTTTGTGTAAATAAGATATTAATGGGACTAGAGGGATTGTTTTGGGATCGATCCCCGGCTTTCAAGCATCAGTTCGAAAAGTATATCTTATACATTAGGAGATACCAAGCTGTCAATTACAAGTTTCTGGATTCTTACTCGAGCATCATTCACTTGTTTCATATTTACAATCTTTAAAATACACAACGCAAAGAGGAACGCCAAAATTGTTTCCTCTTCTAAAAATGTTGGTTACCAGAATGGACTTTGGGACTGAAGGAAGAAATGCCTTGGGACTAATGACTCGGCTTTATACAACCCCATTGAATACAGAAAATGAAACATAATTACAGCTAATACAAAAATGTTTTTACCTGATGAAGGTTCCGCGATAGGCGCATCTAAAGATGAAACGAATGAGGTCAGTGAATGAACGTAAGTGTGAGTTTATTTCATTTACTCTGGTTTATCGACTGAAAGGATTAAAACATTGGTGCTCATTATTCTGCTCTCTATTTGGTAAATAAAGTGTATATGACTGTTTTTATAATAAGCGCATGTAAGTCTTGCCAAGTGTACAGCAGTCGTACTGTTGCTTACATCATGTTGTTCTGCTGAATAATCTATAACCGTACGCACCTTATCCCACTGCTACATGTTAAAAGAAAAACAAATATGATTTATGACTTGTGTAGCTTATTGTACAATAGTGTATTGCCCTGGGATAGCAGGAAGTAAATCTTTGAGAACAGCGGCAATCCCAATAGTCTCAGGTCTTCCATGAAACCTCGAGTTAATGCCTTGACTGTTCCATCAATAACATTGAGAATGTCTAACGGCCGACTCTCAATTTAAGATGTGATATAACAGTACAGTTTTATATAAATGAGAAGCTTGTTACATTTCATGTGACATTCTTCCTAATTATATTAAAACATGTACATGTATACATGTAACCGAAATAGATAATCAATAATCTGAATACATAATTTAATTCGTTGATATAAACAAATGGAAAGGCACATACCCGTGGTGAGGCAATATCCATCTTCTTTATTACAAATACCCTCCTTACAGGATACCGGACAATCGGCTCCACACACTATTCCATACTTCCCGGGATAGCATTCTACATAGAAACAGATTATGGATTGATTGATGGAAACTACATTTATTATTATGTAGCTCTCTAAAATCGTGTAACATTGTTTTTGTTTTTGTTTTTTCCGTATCTATATTTCCACTGTAAAATATGTTTGTTTATCGAATATCATATACCTGTACAAGCATTACGATATTATCACATAATTGGCAGGTTTATCGAAGGTGTCAAATAAAACCATAATTATCGCATGCTTGTCACAGTAGAGGGCAAATACATGACTGTTTAATCATAATTTCCACTACTTACATAGAACCAAAATTGGAAATTTGAGTGTGATCTTCTATTTAAGTTGTATTTTACCTAAGCAGTAGCCCATTTCTTTATCACATACAACAAAGTCATATATTAGCTATTCACTCATTTGTGATCTTCTATTGGCGTTGCAATTTACCCAAGCAATGGCCCGTTTCTTTATCACACACAAAGTCTTTACACGTCACGGGACACGCTGAGGTACATCCTACTCCATTATTCCCTGCAATACACACTGCAAGTAAACATAAACAATTAGTTTAGATTCAGTAAGGTATAGCCTGTAAGACAGTTTAGATGTGGTGAACGATTCTTGCTCATATCATTATTTTACAAATCGTTAGTTGTTTGTAATGGCAATTGCTTAGGTCATATGACGGAATAGGTAAGAATTGATATAGAAAATTACACGTGTAATGTTGAATATTATTGACATTCAAAAACTCATCTAAAATAATATGGCCCGTGTAAAATATAAAATATATAATGTTGTTAACAGTTAATGAGTCAAACAAAACGTTGTAAAACATAATATAATATATCAGTCCATGTTTCATTCGACTGAAGACTCACATCAATGTTTCTATCAGCAGAAAAATGCATTTTTGTGCAGGCTCGCTTTCAGTTGCCATGGTAACATTTTAGTGCCAAGCATTAATGATTTGTCATCAATTTGACCATGTTCTCTTCAAAAATCGATATGCATATTGAATGGTAACCAAACTTATAATATAAAACATTTTTGCTACAGCTAAAGCAAGACAAATACAGCGCTAAATCAAAACATTTTCAAAAATCAATGGTTTTGAATATTTCTTAGCAATCATGGTAACAACCAAAATTAAATTGAAAACTTGACATCCAATGCAACTTCCATCTTTTACTCAATGATATACTTGATTATTTCATGAAAGTCCTAAATTTCGGTTGCTATGGTAACGTCATCAATTCAAAAACATATTTTTTATACAAAATCTGAAAAAGGGTGTGATGTTTTTAAACATATATAGGTTGTTTACCAAAATTGTTGATGCAAATGGGCGAAAAATCACTTTGAAACAAAATATTGGATTTCCGTTAGTTCCACAAAAATCTTGGGAGTTAAGGGGTTAAAGTTATTAACCGTAGAATAAAACTACTGACATATTTTCATCTGATTAAGCATCAAATATATAAGCAGACGTCAAGTGTGGGTGATAAGTATAATGCAACTTAATTAGATTAACTAATTACATATAATTAAGGTGTTACCTGTACACTGTCTTGTTATTTTGGTACATTCTTGACAGTTCATTGGACAGTTTATATCACATTTGTCCCCTTGTTTTCCAGCAATGCAATCTAAACTCAGAGCAAATTACGCATTGTTAACGGTCGGAGGGTTCCAAAACTAAAACGTAATATTTCCTTTTTTTACACAAAATTGATCAATATATTTCAATTGCAGAGAAATCATATGACTACCGTAACTACTTAACGTCTTTAAAAACTCTTCCAAGAACGAGTCATGAACTTCACAACTTCCGATCTTCAACTATCTTAAAGTCAATGACGAGCAGTTTAAAATGGAGGCATATTCACACGGTCGCGTCGATTTAAAAAACTAACTAAAAAGTTATCAAGAAACTATTATAAATATTCTTTTACGTAGCTTAAGTTTATCTACATCAACACAAATAACAATATCGAGTTCGAATCTCATTGGATGTTTTGCTGCTAGTTACGTAAAGTGTGACTTAAATTCGGCTTGTCAAAAATTAAAAAAAAATAATATCAAAAAGATTGAAGATCACATTGAGCGCAACAGACATTTAATTTCCCATGCACTTTCGGCTTTTTCGCATTATTACACCTTATATTTAAGATATGTTTACGTAAAAATGCATACTATCACCTAAGCATTTACTGTTACATCTTACATAGACGCCTTTTATAGCATGTGGTATATTGTAAATATTTTGTCCATCTTTATTTGATACGTTACATTTGGATTAATGCCAAGCTCGCAAATACAAACTGATTGAAAGTGTGTACCTGAGTTAAGTCTTTAAAAGATATGCTATAATACGAATACGATTACAGAATGGAAGATTTTTACATTTGAAACCATTTTAGCCTCTATCCGTCTGTTCATCCCTTCGTCCGTCATTTCGTCCGTCCATCATCCACCCATTCATCTATAGGCCAATTCACTCATCAACTAATGCAAGGACACAATTACTATAGGAATCACTCACCAAACCATCCCTTCATTCATTTAAATAATGAAGGGAAATCGATAAGAATCAACAACGTCACATGAGTATCTCTTATTATTACTATATCCCTTTTTAACTATATGGGAGACTAGAACTTAGACAACATGGAATTAATACACAATGTTGTGTTGAGCAGGGATCCGTTTTCATGATTAGACGTGACATATATAAAAGAGACTTTATAATCTTATGAAAAGGCTGTTGAAGTGTCAGTTTGAATTAGCTTTAGCTTGTTTAGTAATGTTAATTATGAACAGAAAACAATAGTCATTAACATTTTATACAGTAAAGAAATGTCTCATCTCATATTATAAAATAAAGCAAAAGAAAAGTTGATATATTTAAAGAAAAAAACAACACATATTACCTGGTTACCTATATTTGTATTGTTAAATATGCTGACAGAGCATAAACGAGCATACACGATACTCATCATTTTTACAATAATTGGTGTTTAATAATGGACATATATGTTCAATTACCACAAAAATAAAATAAGTTATTTTGCTTTTGGTGCAATCAGTACTTCATTCAATATAGGACATAGTGCCACGGATGTTTTTCGAGAGGCAATTAATTATTTTTAATATGTTTACCGTGAAGGAAAATTATAAGTTTTTTCAATGGTGGTAATGGTGTAAAGTAAGTAACTTTATACTGACTCGCACGCTTCTGGTTTTTTTTTTATTGGGAAAACACTATTTGTTAGCGGTGGGTCATCTTTAAGGTACGATTCACATGCGTACCATGACAGTTTCCAGTTCCCTTCTCACAAAGCATGCCTTGGCAACTGACAGAACAATTTTGCTCACATTGAATGCCGTGCTTCTGATGAACGCAGTCTTTGAAACGGAAAGCAAACGAAAGACAGTGCAATAACAAAATATATATAAATATATATCAAAAACAGAAAGATACAAAAAAGGGTTTTGCGATTGTTCAATTATTGTACTAATGTACAGAACTGTCCAGTTCACATAGTAGTTTATGTTTTTCAGAGATACATTCATCAATGTGAAGAAACTGAAAAACTGTGGAAACAACAATTATACATATATCTTAAGGACACGAGTTTGCCATTTATTGTTTGCTTAATATCACAGAAATGCTTAAATTAACCTACCAAGACAGTTTGCCGTGACCTGGTCACAAGTCCCCCTACAGTTCGCTGGACAATCCAGATCACATTTCAAACCATGCCTTCCATCAATGCATTCTGAAAAACGAACCAAACAAAACTTAACAATTTTCAGAGAGACAATAGAATATCGATTTAATTCGTTATTTATTATGAAATATGTTTTTTATACTAAACCTGGGGCTTTTTTCCTTACCACAATAGAAATATCCGAGAATGGCACAGAAACCCAAATTGACACAGTTTGCAAACAAAATTTCTTTCATACTCCGATGGAATTAAAAAAAATAGTGATACCAACGCTTAAATACTGATTTAAACTGAGGTTGAAAACCGACCCGAAAACATGTATCAATCATAAAAGAATCAAATAGATTTTGATTTATGTTTTATTTATGTGTTCCCTTTAAATAACTTAAGAGTACCTCTCTTGCGAGTATAATATCCGACAATTAACAGTTACAGCGTATACATTAACACGTCATGTTTGCTCACCTAAACAGTTCGCTGTGACCTTTTCACACTTATCTTTACAATTGGCATCACAGTTCTCCTCACATGTAGCACCATACATCCCAGCAACACATTCTGAATCACAGAAAACTTGACAGTAACAACCAAGTAAAACAGTTTAATGGTCAAACGGAATCAAAAATATGTTATGTTCCAAAGGACCCCTATAATAGTTTGCGCACGAACCAACCGTCTTTAAGTTGACAATCACAGCAAACATGAATCCCAGCTGCAAATCCCATGAAGCGCGTTGTGGAAAAGTTTTACATTATGCTATTTTTACATTTGATAACAATTTTATGATTTTGCATTCTATAATAAATAAATAATTCATTTACGTCAATGACGGAACAGCGCTTTGAATAACGTCACAATGATAATGGCATTACAATAAGCAATTTTTAACTGAAATCTAGAAAGTCATTTATTTCTTACCGAAGCAATGACCGGTGTCTTTATAACACAATCTATTTTTACACTCTATCGAACAGTCATGTTCACATCGAACACCGTGTTTCTGAGCGATGCAATCTGTCGAATGAAAAAAACAATCAAAACTACAAATCAAATAAATGAATAAGGCAACACGCTTTTAGCCAGAAAATCATTTATCGAAACGTACTGTCAATGGATATCCTATCACGTGGTTAACAGTACTCGCAAGAGTAAAGGTAACGTATGGGTGAGTGACACAAACATTGGCGAGATAACCAATTATATCTCTCATACTAAAACAAATATATCCAGAACCCATTATCGATTAGATAACACACTTTCGCCAGAACATCGTATCATGGAACCATTTCTTGGACTATGGAAAAACACAACCATGTACCAATCGTTATGGATTTTTTTTTCTTTTGTACTCAGATAGATTGCTCAAACACCTTAGTTTTACACACATGTATTTTAAGTACTATCCCTTTATTTTGATATTAGGTTAATGTTTTTAATGTGTGACTATTGGTAACTGATCTAAATCGACGAACAACAAGAGAGAACATATACAGTACTATATATCTAACATTTTTTTTACTGTATACTCCCAAAACTTGAGAAATGTGATTCATATCATCATCATACTTTGCAATTTATCTATATCAATTGTCACATTTTACAACAAGTCAACATGTAAATAAAATAAATGGAATCAAACGGTTAAACACAAAGACCGGGACTACGTGGTTTCCCAGCTCTGATTTAGAGTTACATATTTTCGATGAATACATGTAGTTAGTTGCGTGAATGTTCTTGGGGATGTTCTCGTCTGCAACCTACATACGACCAATCGCTTCCGGTTACGTAAAGAATCAAATTATATGGTCTAATTACACGATGATCAGTCGATGCCGGTCATTATATGACAAAGTCATTTTCTAAAACAATACATGGCTTCGGCTTCTTCATACAGATAATTTACGTTATCTGACAACTACATATGTAAATAATAAAAAAACGTGTGATTTGAATACGAAACTTTCTCTTTATTACTAGCTCTGCTTGTTTTCCTACAGTAAACAAAGCGAGTGCACATGGTAGACCTTCGTTACATATCTAAACAATAGGCATGATTAAATAATTACACCACCATCTCGGGTATAATTACCGGGTACCTATAGCCTTCACATCTGTATACATGCCCAAGGACATGGCATGCAACAACTATGGTACAGGTACGTGTGTATTTCACGGTCGGTTGATCCGACCTCAATGCAATCTATCGGTGTCGCTCAGGTAAGGCCGGTTTTCAGAAGTGTATTTTAGTTACATTTGACTATTCCGATCTCAAAATCGGTCCGGTATTCGGAATTGGGAGGGATCGGTTTTGGGAAGTTTTATATACTATTAATAAAGAGGAATTCATTCCGTACATGACATCCATGTTCGGTTTCTAGAGGTGATCGGTTTTGAGAAGGTTCGGTTTTAGGAGGTTCCACTGTATTATTTTATGTTATACTTACCATAACAGTTTCCGCTGTCCTTCTCACATCTGTTATGTTTGCATGATAGAGGGCAAGTTTTATTACAGAAGTCACCATGACTACCGGTAAAACAGTCTGCAAAGAAAGCAATATGGTATTCGTTAATAACGGATTGCAATTGCAAAGTACAATGCTTAACCATTCTTCCTTTTGATTTCAATTTAGAATCATATCTATGAAAAAGCAATTATTGCCAAAAATCCAATAATGTTTTTTGTATTTTTATGAAATAAAGTTAGTAATTGTTTCCTATTACCGATACTTATTATAATGTCATGCTCTTTGCATGAAGTAATGTTTATTATATAGGACGAGGAATCTTTGAAAAAAATCTTTTCCGATTTTAAGTTAGTCCAAAAGTGCTCACTTCATGTACTCCCCATGGCTAGAAATGCGAAATTTCAGGCAATAAAAGCACTTTTTAAAGACGTCACGTCACACTGTTTTGGACATAGTAATAAATCCATGTGCCTGCCGGGACTGGTATTTCCACCCAGCAGGGAACACATTCAATTTCGGAAACATAAATAAATCACATCGGCCAAGATCTTGAGAATACTGGGGGTGAGATAAAACGGTAACTTTTGTCTAAAACTATTGCGGACATATGAGCGGAAGTATTGCACTAGTACGTTGTTTCTGATAATACTTTTTAAATTTTCCTCAGCACTGCATCTTTGTAGTATTTTGCGGTGATGCATTTGCCCATTTTCATCAGCACTTTTATTGCGACTCCTTATCCTGAGCAGTAGACTGCATGATAAATCTTATTTGTACCCTAAAAACGTTTTCTGGCTTTTGCTGTGTTTAGTGGTCTAGATCCTATTGCTAACCTTTCTCACTGGCTCAAAATAATTGCCGACACTGGAAAATATTTTTTTTAAATATTTGAAGCAGCTTTTTGGCCAATTTGACTAGTCCGTTGCCTTTTTTGCTCGTCAGTCAATAGATGAGGCACCCATTTAGCAAAAATCTTGCAGTCTTTTAAATGCTTCTTGAAAAATAATGTTAATGCTTTGGTCACAACCCTTTTCGATTAGGATCTACTCCTGTCATTATTTTATCAATTTTGGCTGGTTATCGTCCGGATATCAGACATTGCCAACCGGTGGAGGTGCCAAAAGAGCTTTAACTAGTTAAAATCTCTCCGATGTCCCGTAGATTTACATAACTGGCCACATATCCTTCCCACATCGTTTAAGTATCGTCCGATTATAGGCCGGGAATCGAGCGGCAATCACACCGCCCGACATTCGGCCGGACCTGGTACACCTAATGTTCGTTGTCCGTTAGATACCCGGGATGATATCCGTACGATGTCCGGTAAATAGGCTGGATCTCGCCCGGACATCATATGATAATCGACCGATTAGCATTAGGTCGGTATTGACTGCCTCGTCGACCCCCAAAACGTTATCTTTCGAAACACATGTCGTACCATTACCGCACGGCCTCTTTTTTATCGCTATTCGTTGATAGCGATATGCCTACCTTTCGTGCAATATCATGAACTGTAAATCTGATATCTTCTTCAATAATTTCCTTTGTTTTGGAAATAATTTTGGCCTACCTGATTTCGGTGCATTTATGATGAACTCTACACCAGATTCAATTAGTTTTCACCACCGAACTGTGTGGTTGAATCGTTACTAACAATAACGAATTTGATTTGTGGAAAATGAAAACAAACTGTTTAGTGAAGACTAACAAAATTGAATTTTACCGGTTACTATAGTGTTAAATTTAATATAATTATAACTTACAGAAACAAGTTCCTGTCGTCGCGTTACAGTTGCCACCATAGCAGTTACCAGAACACGATCTGTCACAGTAACCGTCACCGTAGGTTCCGACTGGACACCCTGTAATATGCGATTTGTAATCCATTTCTATCTTGTATCAAAAAATAGTACTTTGTCGTATACGTGTATTTGTACACGTCAAAGAAAATATAAATTAATCCGGAATATAAAAATGTTATATGTTTGGTTCTAATTTTACAATCTCCATTTTTCCGGAATTGTTTCTCCGGGTTTCGGTTATTATGTTACTTATGTGAAGAAAATGAAAATAAACGAAGCAGGCAGCAGAACAGAAGATTTTATCATTGTTTCGACCCTTATTTTGTATGTCTGACGTCGCCTTCACAACAAAACCCTCTCACAAGCCTTTCCCGGCGACGACATGGTGGAGAATCCTCATTGTATGACATTTTATGCTTGAAATTTAACATTTGTTTGTGACCGTGTTGTGCGATTATCAACTTCCGGTCTGGACCATGCGGTTTTATGATGTTGTGATTGATTGGCCAAACTGAACTTTTGCAATGTATTCCCCATCTCAGCTTATCAGACATTTATTTGGAGATGAAAGAATGTTTCGATTGCCATTTTCCAGAATATTTGTGAGTTTTGAACATTGATATAAACTGCAATTTTCATCGATTTGCATAATTTGTACGTGTGTGATTTTTCCCGCGGTTTTTTTTTCGCCATGAATCCATTACTGAGGGGAACGAACGTTAGCCAGACAATACCAGGCCCAGTATTTGCTGCCCCCCTGGGGTCCATCCAGTCTCCACACGTTAAACAATCGTCCTCAGGATGTTTTAGCATAACAAAGAATACATCTCATATTCATCCATCAGAAAAGCTCGACTTTGATAATCCAAAAATTTCATCCTCGAGACATTTTACTGTCAATGACAACACAGATTCTTCTCCTCCTTCAGAAGAGGGATACCCTGGACAATCTCCATTTATTGTTATTCCACCGATATCGGACAGGGTCCCCATGCGGAAATTTGGAGGCTATACACATGAAGAGGGCACCAAATTTTTGGAGGAGTTTGAAAGCTATATAACTTTCAATGGATTTCACTTTGATCCCTCCCCACAGAGGAAAATAGCCGCTTTTCATATGCACCTTATCGGACCAGCACGTGTATGGTTTCATGCTTTAGATTCAGCATCTAAGTCCTCATGGACAGAATTAGAGAAAGCGTTTCGTGAGAAGTACACAGTCACAGATTCCCTTGATCCTGCCTTACTAGTGGAATCGGCGTCATTTCACCGTTTAAAATGGCATCCTGGGCAGCCATTGGAAGAATACCATAGTATAATCCTTAAAAAGGGACTCAAACTAGAAAAACCTATGCGGGACATGGTACATCAATTTATTGAGGGTTTAACACCTTCGTTAGCATTCTTCGTACGGTCCGGTATGTGTACTGATCTCCAATCAGCGCTACTACGTGCACGTTCTGGTGAGGCTTCGGGATATTGCAATGGTGTTCCCGGTATGTTAAACCCTCCCCTCGTGGCTGCAGTCTCAAAGTCAGAAACACAGAAATCAGACATTGAGGAGTTGAAGTCTCAGGTACAGGCCCTAACATCTTTAGTCCAGGGTTTGCAGGTTTCTCCGCAGAAGGACTCTACATCATCCACTCATTGTTATCGCTGTAAAGGGATGGGACACCGTCAACGTGATTGTAGGTGGACAGGGCACGGTGAGTCTAGACCACAGGACACCTGTCAACTGTGTAATCAAAGAGGGCATGTAGCTACCCACTGTGTCAAGAATATTAACATTACACAACCCCCACCACCTATGCCTACATATCCTGCGTCGGTAAACTGGTTTCCCCCGGGGATAGGTCGCGGTCACTCGGGCGGTTATTAACAGAATCGCGTCATAGAAGTCCAGCACCAGACAGATGTACTTTTCGGACTATAAGTGATACGTCAGAGGAGACATGCGCAACTTCTGAGGGTTTCAGTGATAGTGACACTACTACTGAAAATGATGATAGTGGTTATCAGGATAGCTCTAAATTTATGTATTTACATTGTACATTTGCTCATCAAAAGGTTGTAGGTCTCCTTGATACGGGCTGCTCCATAAATGTTATGTCAGAACAATTATATAAGTCCTTACCTTCAGCATGTAAATCCCAACTATACCCTTCCCATGAATCCTCAGTAAAATTGGCTGATTCTAGACATATTGACATTCTTGGCATAGCTCGAATCAAGGGACACAATCAATATGGGTCATGTAAATTTACGTCTTACATTTTACCTAAAACATCACATCCTCTTATTTTGGGAACAAAATTCATGACGCAGTATAAGATTGTGTTAGATTTTTCAACCTTTTCACATTCATTTGTACAAAAGACCCTCAAGGTGAAATGTAGGCAGGAAGTACATGTTCTACCATCTTCAGAATGTATAGTGCAAGGTCAGTTGCCAAAGGGTGTTATATTAGGTACTCAAGGTATTTGTACTGCTAGTAAACAAATTTTAAACACTGGCCTACTTCCTGCAAGGTCTGTAGTAACTGTACAAAATTCAAGGCGTGTACCTGTAAAAATTTTGAACCCAGGTAATACTACAGTTGTCCTCCAAAGAGGAACAGTTTTGGTGAACCTTGAAACAATGGATGGGTCGCATCATGTCATGCCTTTCAATACATCTCTCGATCATGTAAAAGAAATAAGTTGTAACAATGTTGTGATTGAAAAACCTGGTGAAAACAGGGAAGAGTGTGGTGACAACCAAACAAGTTCAAACCCCAGTGATTTTCTCTCAAATTTCAATTTGAACATTCCAAATTTGTCCCCATCCCAGGTCAAGTCATTAGAGTCATGCTTATATGACAATAAAGATGTTTTTGTAACGCCAGAAAACCCTTCCCTCGGTTTCACAAAGGTTGTCGAACATGTGATACATTTGAAACCTGGTTTTACATCCAAATATCAGCAACCTTATCGATTAACACCAGATAAGAAAGAGGTATTAAGAACCCAGTTAGATACTTTGTTAGAGCAGGGTATTATTACTTCAGTTGATGAAAAAGAAGATTTACCTATTACTAGCCCTATTGTGCTTGTGTCCAAACAGAAAAAACCTGACAATCATTCACCAAAATCTAAGCAGGAATCACACATGTCTGCATATCGGTTTTGCTGTGATTTCCGGTTTCTCAATTCACAAACACAGCCGTTCCGTTACACCATTCCAAATCTCCAGGAACTGACTGAGTCTTTAGGTACGCAAACGCCAAATTTTATCACTTCTATTGACATGAAGTCAGGTTTTTTCCAGATGGGCATAGCACCTGAGTCATCAAAATACACAGCCTTTAATACCTGTTTTGGTACGTTTAAATTTTGTCGTTTACCTATGGGTCTTAGCACAGCCCCCAATAGTTTTCAGCTATTGATGGATAAGGTATTGAAGGGGCTTACATTCAAATCAGTGCTCTGTTATTTAGATGACATTTTAATATGTTCAAACACTTTTGAGGAACATTTACAGGATTTGTCCAATGTATTTTCTCGTCTCAGACATGCAGGCCTAAAGTTAGGTCCACAGAAATGTACATTTGCTCGCGACAAGTGCATATTTCTTGGCCATGAGATTTCGAAAGAAGGAATTCGACCACCATCTGACCGTATTTCTGTGATCCGTGAATACCCAGTTCCACATACTCAAAAAGCACTTCGGCGAGCATTAGGCATGCTGGGATGGTTCCGCAAATTTATCCCTCGGTTCAGCGAAATCGCTTTTCCGCTCACTAATCTATTGAAGAAAGGAGTGAAGTATGCATGGACACATAAGCATGATGAGGCATTTCAGACTTTAAAAGACTCTCTCATTCACTCAAAAGCTTTGTCTTTCCCCGATTATGACCATGACTTCTGTTTATCAGTTGATACATCAAGTAAAGGTGTAGGTTATATGTTATACCAGCTATCGCCTGACAATGAAGTACGTGTGATTCGCTTTGGCTCGAAGGGCTTGAACAAATACCAACAGAGTTATGGTCCAACGAAATTGGAACTGTTGGGGATGGTTTACAGCGTTTTGGATTGCGCGTCATATATTCGTGGTCGACATTGTACTGTTTATTGTGATCACAAGGCTCTTCAACCACTCAACCAAAAACAACTTAAGGGAGCGATATACGAAAGATGGGTCGCAATTCTACAGCAATTTGACATTGGGGTTGATTATAAACCTGCTGCCCAAATGGTTGTCCCAGACGCGTTGTCTAGATGTCATCCTCACGATAAATTTGGTACCATGGATTCGAGCCCTGCAGAGGATGACCCATACTTTCCTTATGTGACAGATCAACATGCTAAGCCTGTGAAACTGCCGTCAGGTCAAAATCTTGCGTCGCTTATTAACTGTTCTAGCGATTCTGATTTGGAATTGAACAAGATCTTGCTTGTACCCCATACCAACATATCTGTGCTTCATTCTGATTCTGAGTATGATGCTGACACTGAAGAAGAAACATTTTGTGATAGATCAGTAAAGCGTCATAAAAAACAACTTCGTCACAGATCTCGGGGTAAATTGTGCCAGTCAGAATACTCTGTTGTTGAACCCCCACCCGTGGCCATGATCCATCAAGCGAAACAACAGGATGCAACGAGTTCTTCGAATGACACGACTTCGAATGTGATACATGATGGCAACCATTCAGAACATTCTGTTGTTGACACCCAACCAATGACCCCTGAAGTAAATCAACAGGAAACAACAAGTTCTTCGACTAACGAAACTGAGGAGAAACATGATGACAACGATCTTTGTGGTTTCATGATAGAGCGACTTGACATTTTTCAAAAGACTGATTTTACGGTGAATCGTCTGATTCAGCTACAGGCACAGGATAATGAACATTCTCTGTTGATTGACTATTTACAAAATGGTGTACTTCCTGATTCACAGAAACTATCACGTAGAATTTTGCTACAAAGTAATGATTTTGTTCTAATTGACTCTCTCTTGTTTCACTCCCGAGTAACAAAGTCGAAACGAGCTCAGAACCTTGACCATTACCAGTTGGTTTTACCACCACAAGTCATTCCTACAATCTTAGAGCTCTACCACGACTCGCCTATCAGTGGTCATGGAGGAATTCAGGATACCTTGGACCGGATTCGTGAGCGCTACTACTTCCCTAAACTGTCTGTTGTTGTTACTGATTACATAAAGTCTTGTCACCAATGTCAACGTCGGAAAGTCACACGTACAAAGATAAAAACTGGTATCACTGCCTACCCAACACCAAGTTCCCCATTCCAGGTTTGGGAGGTTGATTTGTATGGACCTCTTCCTCTTAGTTCTGCTGGAAACTCTTACGTGTTCACGGCGGTCGACATGTTCTCAAAATACCTTTGGGTGATGCCAATCAAGAACTCTGATGCACTGACTGTTGGCCTTGCTCTGTATTATATGGTTACTACATTCGGTGTCTGTAACACGCTAGTATCAGATAATGGATCTGAATTTATTGCGAAAGCTGCTAAGGAAACTTGCCGTCTCCTCCAGGTTCAGCAAAACTTCACGCCCAGTTTTGTACACAAGTGTTTGGGTGCATGTGAACGTACACACCGTGTCCTGGCTGAAAAGCTTACACCGTACATGAATCGTGCCAAGAACAACTGGGAAAGCTTATTGCCGTCCATCATATTTGCCATGAATGCTGCAGTCAACCGTATGTCAGGATACTCACCTTTCGAAGTTGTGTTCGGTCAGCGCCCAACCTTTCCATTAGCTGGAGTTCCAGTGGATATGTCGACTATACCGGCTAGCATATCTACTTATGTTGAAGATCTTCAACGTCGTTTGGAGGTGGTTCGGTCACACATGAAGGATGCAGTCTTATTGAATCAGGACAAAATGGTTGCCCAACAACTTGGAAATAACAAGGAAACAGTTCAGACGGGAGATTATGTTTATTTACAACAAACGCCCACAGGTGCTGGACATAAACTTCAGAACATTTACTCAGACGTACTAGTAGTTAAAGAAAAGCTGTCTGAACATTTAGTGACCCTAAGTGATCCTACCACAGGGAAAGTTGGTACTCGCCCTGTTCACTTAGATCGACTAAAGCCAGCTCATATTCGCGCCCCAACACCCTCAAATTATTTCCGTATTGTTTCAAACAACAGAGTTGAATGTGGTGTCCAAACTGAAGACTTTAGCCCTATCACTTCTTCATCCTCTAACCGCGAGTCTGCTAGTGACTTACAGTCAGATCTAAATGAACATTTCCCGCAGATTAATGGAAGCGACTCATCTTCACCGATATCCTCAAACCTCGATTCTTCCAGTGACTTACATTCTGATGTAAATGTATCCTCTCCGCGGGTTGTAGGAAATGACTCATCTCGTTCGATGTCCTCAAACCAGGAGTCTACTAGTGATTCACATTCAGATATTCATGCGCCATCTCCACAGGTTATAGAACGTGATTCCTCTTCATCTACTCCATTACCTGTGTTACCTCAAAGACCTAAACGAACAATAAAAAAGCCAGTGCGCTAACGTGATTCTAGCTTTACAGCTGATTCCGACATGTCTTCGTCAACTGGACAAGATAAATTCTATAAAATCAAACGTGTTCTGGCTCAAAGAGGATCTGGAGCAACGCTTGAATATCTCATCCAATTCAGAGGAGAACCATCACAAAATGCCATGTGGCTGAAACCACGGGACTTGAATACTCATGCTCGGAAAACATGCCTTTTGAAGCCACCTAAAACTGTGTTATAGAGAATGTATTATATGTAGGGGTGCATAATTGTTGTCTTATGCACAGGTTAAGTACTTGTTGTTCTATTGACTTTTTGTATGAAATTGATGACTCAAATACTGATTTTATGAAATCCAATTATCCATATGTAATGCAGTGTATTGAGTGTTTTCATTATTTGATGTTTAAGATGAGGCTGATACTTTTTGCCATAGTTAGATGTTTTTATACTGAAGGACTGTATTGTAAAATGATGACATTCATGTTTTTGTATGGTTTTCATATTTTATGATTGATTTTGAATTGATGATTTCCTTACAACATAACATTTCTCACTTTTTTTTTTGAGATTTTTTTAATCAAATGAATACATTGATATATTAGACAGAACTTTGCTGTGTTGGAAGTGTGCCACTTCTCAATATTCCAAATTATGTATTGATGCTATAGATTTTTTCATAATGTTGATCTCTGATTAAGAAAATTCATGTTCTATATTTGTTTGTTTGTATATTTTTTGCCATTCCCCATGTCTGATCAGATGACATCTTGATTGGAAATTTATTGATGCAACATAAAAGAGTCCTTGACCAAATATCTCTTTTTAAATTCTAGTCAAAGTGATGAATACCTATAACTATTGATAATTAAATGCACTGAATTAAAGATAATATGAGAATCTTATTCTCATGTGAATGATATATTTTCCCAACAGTTTTGTATAGTATGTATTTCATGAATGGGTTTGCATATGAATAAATTTAGATTGAGTTTGATATTTGACATGCAATAATCATAATTTGATATATTCTGATAATGAAATGGATATTACCATGATATTCATTATATGAATTTAAACTTTGACATTAATATGGATTTCTGCAATGTATGGTGAAAAGATTAGCTCCCATGTATAGCTATTGCATTGAAATGTTGTGGATTTTTGATAATTGACCATGCATACTCAAATATGTTTATGTTATGTAAAGGTATTACAACATTACTTATTTGTGAAATAGATTTTCAGTGTGCCAATGTCCTAATACTCTTATTTTCTGGAAAATTTCCTTACAACACCTAGAACTCAAAACCAGATTTTAAGCAAAGTTACTTCTATGTAATAGGAAATGCTATGTGTCATGTTACATTATACAGGCCAGAAACTCTCTTGTGCATGTTAAGTATTACCTTTTAAATGGAAATCTTGTTTGTTCCAAATGTATTATTGTAACAGTAGGCATGGTTTAGTCATGCTAGTAGATCTTGTAACCAGACAAGGTCATTTCTTTTTACAATATTACTGTGAGGGTTCATAAACACATTTTTCTGTTTTCCTCTTACTTGCACTTTGTTAAATGTGTCACATTTGAGGATGTTTTCAATATTCTCCTGGTTAATGTAGAGTGCTCCTTTGTTTAAGATGATGTTTGTGATAGTTTGGTGCATTTTGATAATATGCAAAAATGTTAAAATTCAGATGTCACTCTATTTCTGTATAATATTACACATATGACTTGCATTCCTGAACTATGGTTTTGACCGTATTTATTAGTATTTTCTTTGACATGTCATTTCAAAATTGTATGCACAATTTTTGTTTGGGGGGCGGGGATGTCGTATACGTGTATTTGTACACGTCAAAGAAAATATAAATTAATCCGGAATATAAAAATGTTATATGTTTGGTTCTAATTTTACAATCTCCATTTTTCCGGAATTGTTTCTCCGGGTTTCGGTTATTATGTTACTTATGTGAAGAAAATGAAAATAAACGAAGCAGGCAGCAGAACAGAAGATTTTATCATTGTTTCGACCCTTATTTTGTATGTCTGACGTCGCCTTCACAACAAAACCCTCTCACAAGCCTTTCCCGGCGACGACAACTTGTACTTACATACACTTGCATACACTCACGTACACACTCAAATTGATAAACAGGTAAAGGGAAAATACAGTGTGTATTATCAAACTCACCCCACACCTGTACTTCACACAACTCCAGAACAGCGTCATCACTATACCAGCTGTACCGTGTTGGGGTGTTTCTAGAGTTGTACACGGTCACATACCGACCTACATATGGGCACTGGTGTGTCACTATCAGCTGTACTGCAGCTTCAGTACTACTGGTGTCATGGTAACAGAGAACGCCATCTTGTGGTGAAGAGGTAGTATTTGATACATATAGTTGATATCCGGCAAATCTTTTCGGAGTGATATCTAGAATGAAATTGAAATATCATAGTTTCTATTAATTCATTTTCACCTGTTATAAAGAGCATGCATGGTTATGATACCATATTCTTATTAAGGAGTTGCATTACACATACTGCATATATGTGTAGTTCATCATCAATATAGATAGATAGTGTCATCATTATTGATGGTGGTTAAATTACGAAATATATTGACATTTTACGAACAGTGGACAATGTTGACAATGAGTTATAAGTTTGTGTGTAATATATTACCATATTGTTTATTGATTTAGAATGACTGTTAACTAATTTACATTACCTCGGTAGTATATTGTGATAGCATCAATGGTGATCAGCGTTCCAAGATCCACTCGCCACCAAACTGTCTTTTGACCTATAGGATTCGTATGGGAACAGCAATCAGAAGCAATGCTTGTTTGTACACAGCCATCCACAGCCTTCCCCGCTGACCAACGATTAACATAATTGGTGCTCTGATCAGCAATTCCCAACATGGCAACATTATCTGGTCAAATACCAAAGGAACATTGCATTATACAATGAGAAAAGTTTTATTAAAGAAAGTGTAAATATATACAATGTTTACTCGTTTAAATATTGCTTCGAGCATCATATCTTAAAAAAAACGAAATATTGAAAAAATAAAGGGCGTCCAAAGAAGAGCAACTAGGTGTCTCCCGGATATGAAAAACATGACATGCATAGAAAGATTGAAAAAAAATCTACCAACGCTGGTTTTCAGGAGAATCAAAGGAGATATCATTAAACTATATACAAAACGAGACATATTTATGATGAAGAATGCTGTAATGCCATATAACTTTGGAAACACGCATCAGATCGCATCAGATCGTTTCCTGTTGTTCGCAACAGGAAACACGAACAACATATTCTCGAAACGATCAACAACTTTACACAGAAAAAAATATTTCTCGATCAGAACTGTAACTATTTGCAATGAACTGCCAGAACATGTATTTTCAGCAATAAGCGTAAACTCGTTTAAGAATAAGTTAGATAATCATTGGAAAAGTCAGGAACTTTTTTTTTTAAATTGCGAAGCAACAATATCATAAAAAGTCATAATTTTGTATATTGTGTAAAGAGTATGCATCTATATGGGTCTGGTATAGAGGACTTATGATAGTCCTGAACCAAAATAAATCTTAACTTATTTTCGTGTTAAGTAGATAATGAAGCTGTGAAATAGTTAGATGTAAAAACAACTCAAATAGTTTCCAAAACTTTTAATGAATTAATTAGATATTTAAAACTACTGTAATGTCTAATGTGGATGTGAAATGGTAATATGATGCTCGTGTTAGGTTGTGTCCTGCAAATAACACTGAACTTATTCATTTATCACGAAACGTTATGAAATGGACACTCGCATTTGTAATTGCTGTTTTAGTGAATTCACCATACACCACCATAGTCTATATACTTGGTTTATTACAACAAAATGCATTGCTCAACATGACATGTTGATAAAAAACTAGAGGTATTACATATAGTTTAGAAAACACGATTGTATAATTTAATTTGTGTGACGCATACGGTTATATATGCAATTTGTTTAAGCCGGTTCCGGTTATCAAAAGAGTAATGGGTAATGGATAATTAGCCTGATTATGTTAAGAGCCATCTTAGGTTGTAATAATTAATGTAAAATCTTTCATCTAATTTATTATAAGATATTTTGTTTATCCTTATACTTCGTATAGTTTTAATGACGTATTCAATAATTAATGTAATGTCAATTTAACAATCACCTATTTATTCATAAATTACTTTGTATATATTTCTATGATGCATGTTTTTGTAATCTTCACCTTATGAGGAATTGAAAGAATAATAGTTGTGTTTGGTACATCTTATATATATATATCTGTTCTAAACGATACAATTCCCAATAACTGTCTCATACAAAGCAGGTTTCGTAATAAAAGGAAATTGAATATCGTGTATCGTCCTATTGGACGCTGCTGATGTGGCCTTTGTTCTGTAAATGCTCTAAGGAAATAACACGAATTATGTTGGTAATTCGACCCGTATGCCACAACTGTTTTAAACGAATATGACACAATTATTATATTTGTGTCAAGTCAAAATGTAATCCAAGGCTTTTCTGATCGTTAAACACAGTTGTTTTTTTCTGTTATATTTCAAGGAATGTACAGACTTTACCCATAACTGGTCTATAAATGACCTGACTCGTTTTATATTACGATATTGGACCACTGTCCGGTTTATATTACATATCATTCATAGACAATATTGACAATATTCAGAATCTGAAACTGAAGGTATTAATTTCATCTTTGAAAATACACTTTCATTTGCATTTTGCACTATTTGTTGATCATAACCGTCTTGTTAAGCTGAATGTACGTTGTTACGTCTTCTTGCAGTATAACTACACAAGCTTGTTCCATGACATATCTTCTTCGTTAGCTTGTTCTATGTATGTATTACATACAATGACTGGTCTACAGCTAGTTTGGTTTCAAATTTACTATTGACTTTGTTATGATCATTCCATCTTTAGGCGGGGCCGCATTGGCCGATTGGGTAAAATGTCTTGACATGTTACCACAACCCATCTACCTCTGGCTTGCGAGTTCGAATCCCATCTGGGGCAGTTGCCAGGTACTGACCGCTGGTCGGTGATTTTCCTCCGTGAACAAACTTGGCACGTCCTTAAATGACCCTGGCTGTTAATAGGACTTAAAACTAACCAAATCAAAACCAAAATCCTTCTATAGCTGTGACGAATAGTTGGATTACATAATTCATGTAAATTCAATGGACATATCATTCATTTATTCATAAATCAAATCCTTTGTTGGGGTTGTTCAACTTCAACATGTTGCTGAGTTTACCAACACATAAATAAATACCCTGTACCAAATTTCTTGTAAAATCCATTTTAAGCACTTTTCTCCAAAAGTTGGCAAGTTTATCTCGGAGGAAGCACATCTAGTGTTTGATTTACTCAGTCCATTTTTTTAGTATTTTTGCATTTCTTGTTTTCAAATATGCCAGAAAACACTAAATCACAAATTAAAAATCCCTTTTAGTTTGTACATCCAATGCATCACTAAATCATGAATCATCAGTATAGACGTAGGCTACTATGTTAATCCTCGGAAGATATTAAGATATTTTAGAAATGAATAATTCGTAATTGAGAGATGCACTATCGGTATTTTACGTTTACCAGGTTTATATGTGAGATATAGTTGACTGCACCCATAATTATATGAGTGAAAATGTGCATGTTTTACCTGTTACTGGTATGACATGTGATGAATAGAATGATATGGATGAACGCATTTTCATGCTATTTCCGTATATATTACATATTTGATTTATAAGTGATGAATGATTCGTATAGTAGAGTTATATAAAATGGAACTGTGTTTAAAGTTAGAGATAAACCGCAAACAGGTGCCAGAGGTTACAGCATTCTTCCCTATAAGGCCTCGTTTCTGTACCCTTTCAAACAGTTTTCGGTTTATCTCGTTAACTTAATATAAACAATCAACAAATTCTAACTTGCGCTCCTATCATAGATCATACTTACTTTCAGATACACTGGACCTCAATACAGCGAAAATGATCAAAATCAAACAGCCTCTTAATTCATTATATCCCATCCCCATTTTATCGGCTTCAAGTCAACAAGGAAGTATCGTGTGTTTTCGATGTTCTATAAAAAGAATAACTCGTCTAGCTGCATATATATTGTATTCTCCGTGGGCTTTATGTTCACATTTCGTGTAACATGAGCCATAATGTGATAATATATACACGCCAGTCTGAAGTTTAAATCGATCGTATTTTATGTGTATTTAAACACGAGATATCTTCTGTAAACTCGATCTGTGACATGTTACCATTCTTGACCTACACTTAAGCGTAGAAAAAAACCTACAATATGAAATAAGAAGAAATGATCAGGATAATATCATTTTAAGTGAAATAAAAAAAAATTATTTTTGGTTTATATTTCTCAATTCAAACATTAATTAAGTATGTTATTACAAAAAAGCAAAGGTGTACGGAATATAAAAGAACTTCTCGGTTGGACGTAAAAAACTCGCAGCTCCGAACAAGATTATCCGAGACGCGATATTAAATGGAGTAAATACATACAAAATATGTATGTTAAGAAAAAAATAAAGAAAAAAATAGCATCACGTTAAAACGAATAACATGATGATATTAATTATTTTATGTAAATATCCAAGGAGTCACTAATCAGTACATACATTTGACGTTTAACATCCTGGTTGTCATTACTTCACGTAAACACATTTTCTAGCTGTCCCGTGTCAGCTATTACCCTGAACACGTTAACGTAGGTTCAGTTATATAGTTACCGAGATATATTTTGCATGTTGGTGCATCTAATTTGCCAGTGCACTTAATTCGGGCTGTACCCATGAAGTGGTAATTAGTTCACGTGTTATAATTGTATTTCATTTAATAAAAAACTGATGGTATTTACAGAAAGTGATAATTGTCAAAGACATAGTTTATTGCCATGTAACCATAGCGCAGCACTGGTGACGCAAAATATCCATCAACATGTTAATTTATAGGATATCTGTACGTTGTTTGCAATGTTTATACTGGTATACTTTCTATTTGCAAGTATTGTATAACCATGCTATTTTCCCGCTAAAGTAAGTATAGGTGATATATTGGTTGTAAGCGTTAATATATCCGTCCATCAATAGTAACCACGGAGACGTGTGTCAATTAATGTAAACATCCGTTGTATCAATGTAGTTTTTGATATTGTTGTAACAATACCGATACTGACCCTGAAATAACATTAATTCGAATTTTCGCACCATTATAATTTGCAAGAGTATCATGAACGAGATGCAATATGCCTAGTACATTTTCTAATTCCATTTTCAGATACCATCTATCAACTAAGCCTGCTTACATGCATTGCATATTTATCTCGCCACTTATGCCGAAAACATACTTCAACAACACTGAATCAAGATTGAATTTATAATTTTATTTTTCTTTAAACTAAGCAATTACTACGGTAGTACATACATGCTTCTTACTCATTAAGTCAAATAATATATACATAATTGGTTAGAAATTCGGGACGTAGTACAAGCAGCTGATGTGAGATCTAATAGATATCCACCTCTTCGTCACACTTCATCTGATCTCTGGCATTGCTAATACAACAAAACAGTCAACTCTGGGAATACCCGTCTCTGTAACATCATTGAAACATATTAAATATATCCTTTATTTGTTTTACATTAATTGTGAAACAGGTATATAACATAATTATACAGATCACTTTCGATGACCCAGATCTAAGAGCGTTTTCCATCTCCACGTTCGTGTCAGGGATCGAACCCATGCCGGCTAGGTGAAAGGCGATTGGCTCAATCACCACACTACCCGATCACCCTTAACGGATTTGTTTGACCTGAACTACATGCTATTGATGAGTCTACGGATATTGCAGAGAACATGCAATCAAACTGTGACACAATATTCAGTGACTTCACAAGCGCTTTATGTCCTTTAAAGTTCATAACATTAATATTAACCAGAGTCGATAATATTACAATGATCTATTGTTATCACCAGGGAATTATCTACGTTAAAACCGATAGGGGGAAGTGTTCAATTATGAGACACGTTAAAGGGACTAAATCGTTAAAAAAATCATGTAATAAAAGATAAAAAGAATGATAGAACTGGGAATAACTGTAAAAATTGTGTACTTTGTGTTAATAACAAAATTAAAAAGTTTGTATAACCATTTTGTTCAAAATGGAGAAAAACTGAAAACAAATAGCAACGACCTAGTCACTATTTCATATTATTATCTTTCGGCGAGTGTAAACAATTCCTTTGTACATGCGCGCTGCTTGAACATTCAAAACATCCGATCGAAGGAAATCTCATCTGTCTAATGGACATATCTGCTATGGACTGAAAACACAAATTTATCGACTACAGGTTCCTGATTACTGTGTTAAATCTAATAAACGTTGAAACGTATGCAGAAGTGTTGTGAAGAGTTTCTAAGTGTAAATAATCCTATACTATACAGGTTTTTGCAGCCATAAAGAAGAGTTTTCATTATATTATATGGTTTTATAATTGCTTCTACCATTATTTCATTTTCATTTGTTATGATATTAGGTACTAGTCCGCTACAGCTGCCAATATTATTAGGTTTTTAATTTTTTTTTTTTTTTTTGCCTCATATATAGATTTTATAATAAGGAAGAAATGGGTAAAAAACTAATCGTATAGGCATGTTTAGCGAACTAAGTAAGAACGTGTATTTCTTTTATCATTATATCAATATTTGACATCTAACGGACATTCCCTTTATATACCTAGTTATGGTCTCTATACGTCTAATGGACATTCCCTACATGTCACTAGTTATATAACCTTTTTCCATCAGATTTACCTAACAAAATCAGCCTAACTTTACATATAAATTTTATGTGTATTTTTTATGTATTCAAAGCAAAAATATACCTTACATATACATTGTAGACATATGTATACATGTATGTTTGCTTAATAATGTACACTACTATTCATGTAAAATATATATATAATTAACGGGAGAAAATACCTTTCACTTCAACAAATACTCTGAATCTTGATTGCTGTTTTACTTGGCAATAAGATACAGGGGCGTAGGAAGCGGGGGGGGGGGGGGGGGCAATATTATCGTTCTTTTGAACAGCATGAATATGTCACCAGGTTCTACATTCGGTTCTTGCTCGCTAAATGCTTGAAAGCTTTAAACTTTATTATCATATTTCATTCATGTTTCCTGTATTTTTGTTTGTCTAATCTAAATGTTGTGACCGTATTTGTTTTATATATGTCTGGTTTACATAGAGGAAACAGAAACATTGTAGAATCGGGAAGACAGATATGAAAACCCCAACACGAAACAAAAGTTTGGTGATCTTTATTAGTTTTATCTATTTAGTCGTCAAATCAGAAATCAGGGAATTCAATATACATATCTGTAGCTAATAAGTCAATATTGACACAGATAAACAGTTCTGAAACCGATACACTGGCTATGAATACTACTTATAGGTGGGTGATTGATAGGGACGCAGAATTAAACTAAAACTTCCGGAAATCCCCTGTTGGGCAGACGGTTTCGGAGCCATTATTGAGTATTAAGGATACATAAGTTTCAAATGTGTAAGGCGTGGGTTGGGTAATACATATAAATGTAAAATGTGTAAACAAGTTGAACTTCTTTTAAGTCTGTTTCTGAAAGGGGAGATAATCAAAAAGAAAGATTTAAGAAAAAACATTTTTGTTAAATGTTTAGTCCGGAATTCAATACAGGATGGAACCCTAAAAGCTTAGCAAATATAACTTTTTTAACATTTTTTCGTTGTGTGAAATGACCTTTTTTAAAACTAGTAATGAATGACCGGACTTGCAAATTTGGCTCGGTGGTCCCTTGGTAACCTCATTGTACATTCATGTGATACTAACCAGAATGTATAAAAATCATCATAATGTACAATCTCACTTTAAACTATAATTTATAATATCTTGTTTGCATTGGTTTCAAAATTTCATTCTTGGTCCGGTTTTCCGTTAATGTTTATTTACAACAAGTGTAAAAGGATTTGTTGCCTCTTTTGTAAATCGTTAAGCATACATTTTCTTTTGAAATCCAGATGTTATTGGTGTGGGGTAACGGTCATCTCATATATATGTGGAGGATCGACCTGACGTTGGTCAATGGACGTGTAACCGGTGTCTTGGTCAGATTGGTCTGAAAAGTAAGGTATCAGATATAAGTAAGAGATAAATACAGTTAGGATAAAAAAATCATTGGCCTAAACATAAGTGACTTTTCTGAAAATCTTACCAGATAGCTTATAATGTAATGAATGATGATATGGTGAAGTTGATAATGCATTAATATGCCTGTATCTTTTTATGAAACCGATAATCTATATCCTATTAGCTGTCAGGTTTACAGAAAATCAGTTTATAATTGTATCTTACATTATTTACCGATTTTGAGGGTCTATACCTAAATGTTGTTAAAGTAAGACTAGGAAAACGTAAACATTAATTTTAAATTAAGATCAGTGAGTACAAATGCAGGTGAACTAGCATTTGACTATGTATCTTTACTAGTACTATTATTATATAAATGGTATCGAATCAGTAGATTCAATGTAAACATTAACTAATTATTTCATCATAATACCGGATAGTGTTCATTATATTATGAATAATTATATATACATTTATAAAAAGAAAGACAAGAAAAATTGAAATATATAAAACCTATTTTGATATGAAGGTACTAGTATTTCTTCAAAGTGAGGAAGTGAGTGTGTAATTCACAAAAAAGAACAGCTGTAAAAAATTTAAGAGATGTAATAATGGTCGCGTTTTGGATGTAAATCATATCACTATCGTGATATCCCCTCTGTGACGTCATACGTTAGTAATTTCGCTTTCCGGATCCCGGCAAACATATTTGATCTCTCCGTACCCACCTATTATAACTCGCTTCGGATATCGTAATATTTCGTCTGCCAGCTTTCCTAGTGTTTACTTGACGTGTACCAATCTAAAGTTGTGAACTGTGTGCTAATCGGTAAATGTAGTATAATTTTGAAGATTCGTGCATGAAGTAATTCCAAGAATCATAATGGTCGCTAAACAACCACATGGAATACACATGGATTGACGGGGACCCAAAACGAAAAACTTCGCATCAGTTGGGCCTAGTAACTGAACATCAAAATGACCGTCATGCTATGTACCTATGTTTTTGCAGGATATAACTTAACTACCACATTATATCAATGCTGAAGGAAGTTAGCGGTGTTTTGAATGCAAACATTCGAGTTTTGAGCTTCGATAGATACGAATCGTAACATACCGGTATACTAATTTTCGTCCGGAAACGGACAAACAATACGGAATTAAAATTGCTGGAACATATTTTCATTTTCTTTTTTGTTAAAATGTTTACTTATGATATGAAAGATGCTATTACGGAAAATAATCCATTTTAATACAGTATCACACAGAGCAAGATATTTGTTTCAGTAAAAGCTGATATATTTCTTATTGAATTAGACTCTTTTTGAAAGTTTGAGGTCAGGCCTACATATGGCTTGCAAACTGGTTTGTTATATTTCATACAATAGATAAATGAAATCATTAAGATATGCAATTATTGTGTTATCTTGTAGGCTCCAATTAATATAAAAGATATAGAAAATTAACAAGGGTAAATGAATAACATAAAACATTGAAAAGTGCTAGCTAGAGATTCGCCTATTTTAAACGTTTTCAGGCCAAAATTTAAGGGGTATTAGAAAGCAAATCGGTCATATTTTGAAAAATAATGCGGTGAGGTATAGTTTTTATTGGCTTTTCTTATTGCAAATAGGTCAATCTTCATGAAAATTCTAAAAAATCGATTATTGATGAGATCATTTTTTTTCAGAATATAAAAGAAAACATGAATATTTTGATGCAATTTTTCACTAAAATTGGGTCCGGAATTACTTTTAAAATAACGATATTTCGTTTTAATATGGAAAACCCAGCTTATTTGATATAGTTATGAATTATATATCACCTACTGAATGTATGAAGATGTTACGAGCATATTCTGCATATGTTAAGTGATGTTACAAGGAGGAAATATTGTTTATTTAAAAATCCTTAAAATCCGGAATATTAAGTCGTTAATACATATCTTTAAGCAACCCTGGAAGAAAAATTAACACGGTGACATATAATTTTTTATGTGATTTTGTGATCAGGGTATACCTAAAATCAAAATATCAAAAAATTAACGAAATCCCTGAGAGGAAGCTAGAAGGGACGGTCTACCTTAATAGCTCGAAAGATAGGGGATATGAGTCATCAGAGTTCAACCGTAAAATCTATGAAGAATCATGCATGTTAATAGAATGGATTTTTTTTAAGATTATTATAATATTTTTTTTTTTTTCTTAATGATGCAAAAATAAAACCACAAGGTCAACCACCTTTTGACGAATCTGTTGCTTTATATATGATGACGACCAGGTGATTTCGTTCATTTCGAGAACGGTTCAAGCTATCAGGACGTGCATACATGAAGTATATAAGAAGTATTATCAGAAGTTAAAGGTCAAAGAATTCAAATTAAAATTTCCGTCATTTAAGTCATTTCGATTTAAATATTTGTCAATGAGTAGAAATGCATTTGTAGTTCTTGCCTGCTCGTAATGAGTTTTTGATGTCTATTCAGAAAACAGTGACAAAGTTTAACATTGGTTCTATTTTAGTATAGACATTTTAATGAATTTGCTGAAAAAACATTCTTTTCCAATCATATGATGAAATTGAAATTGATGTTTGAAACTGCATGTGGATCTTGACATGACCTACTTACGATAATGACATCCTTTGCGTTACATAATCTTGGTGACAATACCAATAATTGAAACAATGTGAGAATGTAATCATCTTAATCAGGTCATGTCAGATCGACATGCAGCGCTTAACATCAAGCTCAAGCTATCATGTGATTAGAAGTGAAACCGTTTCTTGTTTTTGTCAAAGCGTTTACCTGTACCCTTATCGGTTGAATTCTTTTGTTTTTCTTCTTTTCTGTAAATTGGAAAAATATTAAATGAAGACGTTTGATAATAAACAGACTCAACCATTATGCGTGAACATAATACCAGGCTAATATTCAATTTGATATTTGATATACGTTTTTTCGAAGGACGCAGGATTAATATTTGGATTTCGGGCTCTGAAAAGTACCGTTTATTTAATCGTAAGTATAAGTACAACCCTAACAATATCTACAAGTAAAATACGCTTCCTCACGAAATGATGCTGATAACAAAATCACATCATTATGTTGACAACAAAATATATTACATTTGAAATTATACATTGATAATTGACGGTTTTTCTTTCTCTAAAGTTTTATGTTTAATTGTTGAAGGCGAACATAATTTGATTCATCAATGTAATAACCAAAAACCGAAGGACTGGTTTATGATCTGGTAGCGTAATGGTGATAGTGTTCTGAGGGTCCTAGTTTGAATTTGGGCCTGGTAGATGCTAGAAATACTTACAATCGCAGATGTATTACTACGACGATTATCCCAACAATGATCATAGCAACAACCAAAAGTCCACAGATAACAGCCAACACAGTTATAGTGGTGTCTTTAGCATCGTCTGGAAAACAACATCACAGCCGAAAAAATGTTAATTGGCTACATCCGAAAAAAAACACATTCAATGCAGTGGAAACACAAAATAAGCATTCATATTTAAACTTTCTTTAGAGCAAAAGAAAGAATGCAAAAGTTCCCGTTATTCTGTTACATCAAAGTCAAGGAACAGCTCTATTTTGTTGCTACATATTATTGGAAGCATATTAAAATCGACGTGGGATCTAAACGATGGGTCCCTTCGTATTTGCGCTCTATTTCATCAACCATCTACTTATTTCATTTCCATACCTCGGACGTTATGAATATTTGGGTTATATAACTTTGTGGATAGGCCAGTCAAAATCATATGTTGAACAATACTGCTTACATATTTTCACTTATATTTTATGCTGAGTATTAAGTATGCGAAACTTAAAATACTCCAAAAAATACGGTTAATATAAAACTGAGAGGAAACACGCTGGTACCCTTCTTGTAAGGATTTTACCTGATGAGAGTTCAGCGATAGGCGCATCTAAAAATGAACAAATGAAACCAATGAATGAACATAACTGTAATTTTGCTTCTTTTACTCTGGTTTGATCAAAATAATTGTGTTGATGGATTACAACATTGGTGCTTATTATCCTGCTAATTAAAGCATACATTTTTTTAACTATAAACGCATGTGAGCCGTGCACATCAATCGAACTGTTGCATACACCATACTGCTGTTGTATAAGCTATAACCGTACGTACCTTATCCCACTGCTACATGTTCAAAGAAAAAAACACGTTATTTGTGTCGTATAGCTTATTGTATAATAGTGTTTTGCCCTGATATAGCAGAAAGTAAGACTTTGGGAAAAATGGCACTTACAATGTGTCTACCATGATATCCCGAATTAATGCCCTGACTGTTCCATCAATAGCATTGAGAAGGTCTTACGGCCGACTCCCATTTTTTAATCTGGCATAACCGTACAATTGTATATAAACGACAAGCTGATCACATTTCATGTGACATTTTTTCCTAATTATATTAAAACATGTACATGTATTCATATTATTGAAATGGTATAGGTAGTACTTATATGAACTAAAAGTAAAATTAAATCAATGAACATGCTATATATATTTGATGGGAATTCTAAAATAATTTAACAATCCGAAGACATATTTTAATTAACTTTATATAGAAAGAGACGATTAGTTAAACATACCCGTGGTGAGACAGTGTCCATCTTCTTTATTACATATACCCTCCTTACAGGATTCCGGACAATCGGCTCCACAAACTATTCCATACTTCCCAGGATAACATTCTACATAGAAACATATTATGACATACTGAAACTCATTCATACATAAAATTATTTGGTAGTAACCATATTTATCATTAAGTAGCATATTAGGACTAAATCATGCAACGTCGTTATTTTTGGTTTTTATTTTTATAGTTTACGATATCACTTTATCACATAAAATTCAGCCATTTTATAGGATTTAATATCGAAGGCATCCTATCAAATAAAGCCATAATTATGGAATGTATGTCAATACTGGTTGTCTGAAACGTGTGACTGCGGAATAGGAAATTAATTAAAGCCCCATTATGTTTTTATGATTGTTCTACAAACTAAACATCGATGATCCTTATGAATTTATCTTTACTTAATTTGGTTCAAATATGTACAGTTTCGACAAAAATTCATATTATAAATATATGTAAATAGAACACGTAAATGTGTTGCCAGAAAATAGCCTATGTGCCTGTACGTATCCGGATGATCACAAAGTAAATCTCAGCGACACCATGGGGAAATTTAGAACGTGTTAAGATTTATTCAATGTTTTGGAACGTTCATCCTTATAAAAATGGTTCTTCTTTCCAAAATCACACTTCTTCAGTAGAACTATATAATCGATTCCTACGAATTGAAACACGCATTTGTACGCAAAAACTAAAAATTAAAGAGCGAAGTTTCTAAGTAGAGACTATCCCCCAGTTGCTTCTTAATCGTGCGCGTGTACTTGCTTAGCCCTTACCTGTGCGAAGTACATTGTATGGTCTCGTGCAAAACTGATTGTTCGATTGACTTTCCATGTTTAACTCCCTCGGTGTTTTCAATGAACTATCTCTGATAATAGTTGAAAGGATTTGCAGATTTTAAGTAGGATTTTAGTAAATGTTTATAGAGACTCATTAATGAAAACGACAAAAATAAGATGGCAATGAATTAGCGTCGTCTGTCAACATCTATTAGTTGGCAAACATACCGGGGTCAAAGGTTATACAAAGCGGTACTGATGTGTGATGTTACCCACGTGTTGACTGTGCTACCAACAGAGCTCAAATAACAGAACCCCTGGTATTTTACCGTCCTTACTACAATCCTAATTAGCTATAGCATGTTTAATTAAGAAATATCGCCATAAGGGTATCAACTCCATCATTTGGCAAAATATGGTATTTTCTACGATAAAAAATATTAAAAACATAATGGGACTTTAAATTTGATACGTCCCGACATAACAAATTATTTTACAGAGTTCATATTCATTATTCAGTCGTGTGTGATCTTCTATTTGTCTGGTAATATACCTAACCAGTGGCCAGTTTCTTTATTACACACAACAAAGTTCATATTTATACGCCATATCTCTTCAACAGTTTAAACAAAATTGTAATTTGATTTAAAGATGTATTGTTCTAGCACATTTTCACTATAATGGATATTTTAACCGAATTTTGAAATAACATGATAACATATTTATTTTCCGCTGATGTTACCTTACCATTGGAGTAAATATATGATATAATCATTATTGAATACAGCTTACCTAAACATTTTCCAGTTCGTTGATCGCACTCAAAATCTTTGCACGTGACAGCGCACGTCGAGGAACACAATGTATCAAATTTTCCAGGATTGCAGACTATATTAAAGCATGTATAATTTTGATAATTTCAAATCCAGATATTTGAAGGATTGCAAATGTAAATTAAAAATTATCGCAGATCTTTTATTCATTATTTCTTTTATAGACATTTTTTTTAAATATTTTTTTTTTAAATATGTTTAAATTGATCTTCAAATATATCGGAAGTAAGATGACATTGTAAATGTTGGAGAACATATTTGAAGCTTTATACCTACATAGACATATCATGTAACTTACCTATGCACGCGCCTGTCTCCTTGTCACACATCTTACAATTTATAGGGCAATTCTGTCCACAAAGTGTACCGTACCTTCCATCGATGCACTCTAAAAACGCGAGCAATTGATTGTTAATATATGAGGAAAAAAACTAGCGACCAAATTCATCATCAGTGGAAACAACAAATAACTCCCAGATGTTCTCTGACTCCTACATATGTATGTACTAATTATTCTTATTCATTTACGTTATTCTGACCATATAATGTCTATAAAAATTTAACATTTAATCAAAAAGGACTGATTTTGAACGTTTCTGGTGTACAATCGTATTGGTATTTACCATTTATTTCCTACCAAATACATGGAAATGTAAATTGGAACTACAAAAAAAACAATATGTGAGTGTTTTTCATTTCACAAATACACACGTGATAATAATTGGTGAGTTCAATTGTCAACAATTAATTTTTGTTTGTTGTATTTTTGATAAATTAATTAAATATACCACGAGATATATATTTTATCATTAAAACTTCATGTACAATCATAATGTTATGCTTTAATCCACATGGGCGATATTTTAATCATTTTTTTGGTATTGAGTTGTTCTTGATGTAAATGAAAGGCATTAAATGTTAACGAAACATAAATACTAAATCATTACTTTATATTGATAAAAGTGCGATATAGATTTATTTCGATTTTGAAAAAATTGAAATTATTTGTTCGATGTTTGAGATATCTATTTTTTGTCATATAAAAACAGAAACATGGTGAGAGCCTTTCCATAAATTGACAGTCTTTCTATTAGATCTATTTCGATTTTGTAAAAATTGAAATTATTTGTTCGATGTTTGAGATATCTATTTTTTGTTATATAAAAACAGAAACATGGTGAGAGCCTTTCCATAAATTGACAGTCTTTCTATTAGATCTATTTCGATTTTGTAAAAATTGAAATTATTTGTTCGATGTTTGAGATATCTATTATTTTGTCATATAAAAACAGAAACATGGTGAGAGCCTTTCCATAAATTGACAGTCTTTCTTTGTCACAAAGACTGTCGGATGTCGTAAGTGTTTAGCTACTGATACGAAGTTATTATGTGAAATCAGAGATATCATTGTTTTGAAGGAGATGTGCCATACACATATTTATCATTATTTTACTGTGAGTGCCAGAAATAATATGGCGTCATACATGAAAAAATGGATAAATAATTAGTCTCCAAACACAAATTCAAATCGGCTCTTCATCACCAGTAGATACACCAAACAAATCAAGTCTGGATATCGTTCAAGTTTCTGTATTGTTTTTGTTTTACATAGCACAAGTTAATTTTCTAAAGAAATAGTAAAGTGACTTTCTATTCAAAATATTACAATTCAAACATATCTACGTCGGCCATTTTAAAAACAGAATCCACCAACTTTTATCTATCACTAAATAAGTGTTCAATATTCATTCAGTAGCCCTAATATTTGAATATAATACTATACAACAATCCCGTTTTGATATAGCTAGTATTAAGTCATAGCATCAACGTGTCAAATTGCATACTAGTATCACAAAATGCACGATTTTATGCGTTCAATCTAATTGTTCTGTCGGTCCATACCTTCAACCTTGCATCCAATAATGCAAACCAAACAGAACGCTTGTTCAGCTCTGACATACAGCAGTTACCTCTCATAATCATATTGGCTCACCGATACAGTTCCCCGTGACTTTTTCACACTTGTCTTTACAACTGTCATCACAGTTCACATCACATGTAGGACCATACATTCCAGCAACACATTCTAATTTATGCAAAAAACATAGAATATAATGTGGCAATGTCTTGTATAGACATTTATTTTGTGGTAAAGGCAGAGGGCAGTATCATAGCTGTTTAGTCTTATGTGATATAGAGGTTACACAATGAGTGATATTGAATTTATTCCACACGAGTGAGTTATTTTTTTTAAAGTTACAAAAGACACGAGCTTTAGCTTTAACCTACGAGTGGGGATAAATTCATATTCAACAACCTCGAGTAGTGTGACCTGTTTCTACCACAATTATATTCGTTTTTATCCGATAGAAATACGACAAGGATACGTTAATGTGTATTTACCGAAATATGCAAATAAGGTGTAGTAATATTTTCATCAGCAAAAAGACATTAATTAATACTCAAAAGTCATAATTTGATAAAGAATCCATCGATATCAATTTTTTTTCTTATTGGGAATTTGTTAAGGTTAAATAATATTCATTTAACGTCTTATTGAGTTCAAATCTTCATAGTTGCTTCCATAAAGTAAAACCCAATGTAGGACTACATGTATACATATAAAAGTATTCGCACGACACGGCACAGAAAATCATCAAACTATTACCATCAAGATCAAGTTATAGTTTCATACACGTTAACTATACGAAACTCATCAGTGAATTTCGTATACGTTATTAGTACTTAAGGTCAATTTAAAATGTATGAAAACGTCATGTATTTTGACACAACGACCACGATGCACATGCTTTCCAACAGCAGTTTTGGACGTCAAGCGGCGATCACAACATATAATTACGTCATTTGGTATTGATGACGTTGACAATGATGACGTGACACTAAGAAAAAAGTACTTCGGTCAAAGTCCACCGTGTCAGCCAATCAGCATGCGTACATAGTTTATACCACGTGTGGTATAACCAAATTGTTAATCAACAGCTGCAGTGATTATTCAATTTCTTGAGAGTTGAATAACACCGCCTTTTGTGGTTATATTATTACACATTCCTTTTTTCTATATAGCATGTTTCTCGAACAGTTATGGGTTTAGAATAAGCATAACTTCTTCAATAATAGAAAAAAAAAACATTTATTCCCTCACCATTGAACTTTCCGCTATCATTCTCATGCCTGTTTAATTGACAATTTAGAAAAAAAATATGATCGATAAAAAGCTAAGAAAACGTATGTGGATAATGTGTGTAATGGTGTCAAGATGGATATGTGATATGTCATTTTTTGTTAAAGAAATCACAAATCATGTTTATGTAAATATATCGCCAAAGAACGTCAATAATGTATTGGTGTTTTAACAAAACGTTACATCTCTTTATTTTTGGAGATATCAAGAACCTCCTTACACGATGTAGAAAGTACAAAATATACCCTACAGCGTTATTCAAGTAAACATTCATTCAAAATGTTATCGTTCTCTTTAAGCCTATTGGAGAATAATACCAGCTCTGTTTTGAGTATGTCTGGACGCCGTTTGTCAGTACCAGTGCACACCGCCGAAGCGAAGAGGAGATTCGATACAAATAAGCAAGAACTAATATTTCCATGATGATAAAATATTACTCACTCTGGCAGTTTCCTGTGATTTTGTTGCAGTTATCTTTACAATGTACAGATCAGTTCAGTTCACATTGCATCCCATACTTTCCAGCGATACATTCTTGCATGTAATCAAATAACATAATTATGAAAACAACAAATGCACTAATTGTTTTTAAATATTTGTTCGTTTTATCCTAAATCACAAAACATTAATATTAACCTACCAAGACAGTTTCCTGTAACCTGATCACAGTTTCCATTACAGTTAGCAGGACAATCCAGTTCACATTTATAACCATGCCTCCCATCAATGCATGCTGAAATGTAATGAAAATGGAGATAAAGAGGTTCCCCAATAAGTCACTGTTATCTTTCATGTTAATCAAACTCGAGTTAGTTAAATTTCAAAGTTTGAAATGACACGACCATTATTTGAATGGCAGGGCAGTTAAATTCTCATTGCGTTCTATGCTTTCCAATAATGCATTCTTGCATGTAAATACATATCAGAATTTTGGAAAAAAAGATATGCATTGATTGTTATCGAAGATTTATCGGTTACATTCGTAACTAATGAAGCGAATGATTGTACGATATTTGATATTTTGATTAGAGTTATTCCCTTTGATTTCCCTATCTGTTTAATACAAAATCGTTAACATTTAATACTTCTTCAATACGTCACGTGACAGTTTAAATGTTAATAGTGAAGCTTATGTCATGATAGGCAGAAAATGACGATACATCTTTTGAAAATTAAAATACTCCGTTTTTCATAGTTTTTACAGATTGAAAGTTTCACACAAACAAATCCGATTTGTAGCTTGTTCTTGTTTTTCTCAGCTTCAATGGGAACAGGTTGCTGTTCCTACAAATCATCATTGTCATTTTTGTTTCTAAAAGAAAACGTAAAACACTTCTAATTCTGCCATAAAAAACCTTGAGGCAAACTATTACATACAAATGGTTTCCTTTTCCTTTATAAAAAAACAAGACATATCAACAACTTTCACGATATCATTAACATTTGAATTGACAGTTTAAAAATGAATTTAGTTGAAAATCCTAATAGATAAGCTACTACAATCAACCAGACATAGTGTGTACGCTTATGAATGTGATACATATTCGCGTGAAAGTATATGAGAATTACTTACTTAAACAATTCCCCGATGTTTTATCACACGTGTAAGTACTACAGCCAGTCGGACATGGTGTACAGGTAGGTCCGTAGTATCCGCCATTACAGTCTGTAAGCAATGTCATGGAATCAAGTTACCTTAAATTTTGTATAAATAACATTGCATACATGTATTTATCAAACAAAAGCTAAATCGAGGGCTATTTGTCTTTAATCAATATTTACTTTTTTCTGAATATGCCGATAACCCAATTGCAAAGATCCTAAATAAATAAATCCTTAAACCAAATATGGTTGTCTTTGACAGTTTTTTACAGCTTGTGTTATACATGTAACAGTTTTAACAAATTATACACACAACAAAATCACACGTCGCCGTTTCTGCGTATAAAGTTCAGAATCATTAAATCCTTACCGTTGCACTGACCACTGTTTATGTTACACAAATTATCTTTACAGTTAACTGGACAGGACAAGTGGCAATGGACACCATGGTAACCAGTATCACATTCTGAAGAAAAATGATATTAAAAGTAAAAACTACATTGTATTCAAAGCTTTAATCTCTTTCCGACCAAATCAAATAAAATTAAATACAAGTTATTTGCTTGACGTGAAAACCTTATTTTTATTTTTTGTTTTTGTTATTTAACTTATTATTCTTTTCTTGCTTCGTATGTAAAAAAACCTATGTGTTTAGTTGTATATTTTAGGAATTGTATGCTTTGCGATTTAAAGGTTTTTGAATATGCATTGAAAAAGTAGGTCACAGTGACCTAGTTAAACATTGGTTTTATTTAGCATTAAAAACTGTAATATTTTGCTGCAAACTAAGATTTTTCAACGATTTGATAGCTTGAGATATATGTTTAGTATTGCATGTGGATCTTGCCAAGACCTGCTTAAGATGATGACATCATATGGTCATTTTGACTAGGTCACGTGCATAAATTAGGTTATATTCAATTAACGATATCACATGTCTACTAGGCATCCACTGGTTTTCTATGTTTAAAGCTGAATTTAAAAATATTTTCCCATGTTTTGTGAGTTAATTTCAAGGAACGCGTTCAGTGAAGGTAGGATATTAGAATTGTGACTGCTGTCCCATTGCATGATCGTAAAAGGCGACTAAATTTGAAATCTTAATTTCTGGGTTACTGAGATGATCATACTTTTTCTAATCATTTCAAACCTTACTTACGATAACAGCTCCCCGACGTTTTATCACACGTGTTGGTACTACAGCCATGTGGGCAAGGTGTACAGGTAGATCCGTAATATCCGACATTACAGTCTGAAAGCAATGTCATGGAATAAAGTTAACTTTAATTTTGTATTAAAGAATAACTTTATCGAGGATAATTTGTCTTTAATCGATAATTACTGCTTGGAATATGCCGATTAGGCGATTGCAAAGATCCTAATTCAGTAAATCTAAATTAGGTTGTTTTTGACAGCGTTTCTACTCCTCGTGTTATAACATTATTGACAATTTATACACGGAAAGTAACACATGTGTCCGTTTCTGCCTATCAGTTTCAGAATGTCAAGTAAGCATGAACTCCTTACCGTTGCACTGACCACTGTTCATGTTACACACATTATCTTTACAGTTAGCTGGACAGGACAAGTGGCAATGGGCACCATGGTAACCAGTATCACATTCTGAAAAAAACATATCAAAAGAAATTGTTTTCAAACCAGAAATCTCTCACCTTTTAAAGCTAATCAAATACTATTTACAGTCGGTACGGTCCATGCAACCGAAAGATGTTAATGTCTTTGTGTGCAGTAAAACACGAATGAGTCGAATCATCGAATAAGTCGAATAGTTTGCCTGAACTCGCTGACTTCGACTTATCCGTGATTTACTGTATTTGCTTGACGCGAAAACCTTTTTTTCAATATTTTTATTGTTATTTATCTTATTATTCTTTTCGTGTTTTGTGTGTCAAAAAACTATGCGTTTAGTTGTCTATGTTAAGAATTGTATGCTTTGCGATTTGAATGTTTTTGTTTTTATCGTTCCATATTAATGTACAAGCCGTACAAACGAAAGTACATACAGTACTTTATGATTTTTTCCGATGATAGGTCAAAATTATTAAATCACTAATCTTCATGGCAAACTAAAGTATCCTCCCACCTATACCTGAATCCATTATATTTGCTCCGAATAGTGCATGTAGCATATGCCCTTAGTCTGTCGTACGATTTTGGACGTTTTATGTGTTCTTTACCGAATCGAATATTTATTTAACGCCGTTTGAATGCAACTAATAAAACAGATCATAATATTTTAGAACTTGGGGTTGCATTTAGCTCGAGCAAAAGCTGTGCGTAACCTAGGTATTGATAGGCAAAAATGACCATTCATGTGTATATCTTTTAAAAATCAAATCAAAACACCCACTTCTTTATGATAAATATGATAACTACTTACGGTAACAGTTCCCCGACGTTTTATCACACGTGTTAGAACTACAGCCAGTCGGACATGATGTACAGGAAGGTCCGTAGTAACCATCGTTACAGTCTGTACAAAAGAATAACGTTGTATCAGACGACGGTTTTGTATACATACAATACTCTCACACTCATTGATTAAACAATAAGTAAACAAAGAATGAATGACATCGCTAACTTTTATTTTTGTGAAGTAAATGGACGTGTTACTTTTACCAATGCATTTTGTCCATGAACCAATTTGATGAAACCCATGTGCGTTACATAATTAATGTATATAATACAGTATAACGTAATATCAACAGGACCACATATCTGGAAGGCGAAGACAAAATTATACCTCCTTTAACTCCAATAAGTTACGAAGGAAGATAACATAACGTTACTATATAATTGCAAAGGTTCGCGGGGGTTGCGATTTCGTTAAATTCGTGAATTAATCCAAAAATCACAAATTTGAATACCTCCCGTACCAACGTTCTGGTTTTATATATTAAAATATGTCACGTGAATGGTGATTAAAAGGCTACATACATATATAATGTAATTCGCGAAATTAAACCCCCGGAAACAAATTTCCAACTACAAAATTTACAAACTATACAATGTATGACAGTTCCCATTGTATTTACATTGGCAAAAAGGTTTAGTAACACATTCAGTGTTGAAGAGGTTAAGAAAATACTGGGTTTACGTCAATGTTAATTATAAAGATAAATTATACTACTATAATATATGTTCATTGAAATACATAAACGTCTTATTATATTGAACTACAGTCAAACCTCGATGTATCGAAGTTCAAGGGACCGTCAGAAAAACTTCGGTACATCGAGACCTCGAATTATTCGTGGTTGAAATTAGACCGATGTTTTTTTTTTTTTTGCCATGACCAACTGTGGTAGTTGTGTACATGTCGTCTCTGTTCCGTAAACTTTATAATCATTGTACCCCAAGCAAAACAAAATAAAAACGAAGTATGCAATTAATCACGTGTATTGCTATCGTTAGCAATACATACGAATATTATAAACAAGACTTACGTGTAATAGGCCTAACCCATGTACAAGTGCTCGTTTGGTGACTATTTAAGCGATGGTTAATATTACGGAATGAATATAAAAACAAAAACACGTTGTAAAAACGAAACTAAAAAGGAGGAACCGAAAGCGCTACAACACCTACAAATACATCGATTTAAAATGATCGATTTGGTCAAGTATTTATGCCAAAGTTGTGCAATGTAACAGTTTTGGGTATAAAAAGTTCGATACAGCAAGAAATTCGATTCATCGAAGTTCGAATCATCGAGGTTTGACTGTATGTATATCCGGTTTATCGATGGGACCATTTCATCTTATGTTATTGTTTAGTCGATTGGCAGCACACCAGAAAACTGAAACCCACTATTTTCCGATAATATATCGACTGTTCCATCAAGTAATATTTCCTCTATGCAGACGCACAAACTGTAAATTCATAATCTATTTCATATTAATTTTCTTTTACAAACACATGGATATTTAATGTAAATTTACACGTTGGTCGTCATATTGTTAACATGCGATGATATGTATCATAATTATATTGGGTGCTCTAGCATATTATTTCCTAAAACGAGTAGGATTCGGCTTGGATACGAGCTGAGTTTGACAGCTTTACTGCACTAGGACAGAGACCATGTAAGATACATTTAAGACATTTAAAAGGTCACAAAGGACTGTGCTATGAATAATTCAATTTTGCCGTCCATCGATGTACACAAAGGTTATTTGTTATCAAACAATATGTAAAATCAGTATTTTTTTCGAAAAATGATATATTTGCTTATTAAAAAATACTACAAAATAATTTCGTAACGCCATGCATCTTTGCTTATTTTTATTCTCCGCGCGCGAGTTTTCATAGCCTCAAGATAGGGGAAATTAGTATAATAATAATAGTATATCAATCCCTCCCTTGACAGTAAATCAGGAAATTATCACCCCGAAGATTAAGATTTTTTCTTTGTCAAACACTATGACTGATAACGATCATTATATCGGCAAAATAAAGTTCCAGTAACACGAACTAAAATAAGTCGATTGCATAAGAAATAAGCTATCATAAGCCACAGCTGATAAGTAGTGTTACTAAGTCTTAAATATATTGGAGAGTGAAACATATATTTCAACAACATAATCTTGTCAATATTTACTCGAACATTGTCCTGGAGTTGGGCAGCTCTGGTCAGCACAGTTCAATGGACATCTACAATATATACCGGAAAATCCTGCTGTACAGCCTGAAACAAATAGGAAAATATCATAAACAAACAAGTAGATATCTGATGATACTGCATATAGAGTATCATTGGTTATGCAATTAAATGCAAATGTACGCATACTGTAATAATGTGAACAAAATACGTATATCATCATATATATATAATTAAGATACATAGCAAATATAATGCATACAATCACTTGACCTTTTTTTAACATTCATCTGTTTTTCATTTTACTTCATCATTAATTACCGGATAGAAGTGGTGAAATAACCGGTTTTTTTCCATTTTTTCTTTAAAATATTAACCGCATGCCCACCAATAAATTAATTAAAGAACATAATCCGCTGAATATTCAAATACTCTCCTAATAATTCGTCATTTAGAACATTATGACTAGTACATCGAAGATTTTAAATTGATCTACCTCTATTTCTCCTATTGGGCCTGGCCCTTCTGTTCCAAAATGGTCAGGGTCAGCATCTATTACAATTTTGTTACTTCCCCCGAGAGGTGTTAATGAAAAATCTTGTTCAGATTGAACATTTTATGATAAGAAGGATTTCAAAGAAATGTACTTCTATTTTTCCTCCGGGCCAAGGGGGTCAAATTAAAATGTATGCTAGAGCCACCCTTTGTAGGACGTCTGTGAGCAAATGATTAGATTTTGTCGAGTACTTTATGACGATCGGTAGAGCTATTTCAATGAATTTACTATATTCTTAAGTGTCTTGCACTCTGCCCTTTGCCTAGAGTTTTATAATCTTCAAAATAATCGACAATCCTTTGGGGAGTCTGTTATGAATCTTCTCATCAGACAAACATTTCTTTTAAAATTGTGTTAAAAGTTAAAAGTTTGCAAAACTGTTATCAAAGTTTGGTATATGGAAAATGTTCATTGACGAAAACATTACCTGGACAAGCCCCTGATGTACCATAGCAGAGATTCCCTGCACAGTTTGAAGGGCATGGAGTGCAATTATCGTCTGATCCATAATATCCAGATGCACAAACTTTTGTATCTAAAAGCATTAAAAGAATATAAAGTGTGTAAATTCATTATCCAACAAAGGCATGTCGATGATATTAATATACTACATTCAATCAATTAAATACATTGTGTTTGTCAATAAAATTAACCATCCTGCCATATCATCACCATATAGATAATATGGAACTGTAAACCGTCATCAAGATAAGGTCATATATATGCAAAAAAATGTAAAAGATATTATCAAATTACAAATTGGACGTATTGTCTAAACATCATCAGTCACAGTGTCTTCTGTTGGTGATCCCTAGATGCCGAGCTATTTATAGCTAGATCTGAACGTGGGTTTCATGAATGAAAAAAGGCGGTTAATAGTACACTGTAAGCGTACTATTGAGCTTATTGAACAATGACAGCTCGATTATACACCTGAAATACAGAAAGGGTACCAACATGAGTAGGTATACTAGCTTATCTCAGAAGATTAAAATTGATTGGGACTGAAATAGTTGTTCACATGTTCGGACTAACTTAGATAACATATATATATATATATTCAAGCCTTTGTTGAACCGATGTGAATTTCAGTAGTCATTAACACAACAAATGCCATTAAGCTTAATAAATGGACTTAGTCATGATGACTAGGGATCCTGGCAAGTGTTGTTCCAGGGGGACATTCGCTCATACCATAGTTTTACTTTTAAATATTTATCCCTAGGTTATCTGTAGTTTATTTTGCTTCACAGGTTTGAAAAAAGGCAAAATGTGAAAAGGTGACCAGCGTATGTGTGGAGCTAAATTGATTTATGTCTATGTAGGGATTAACTTGAATATATTTTTTACGTTATGGAGATATAAGACAAAAATTTGAATCTGAATGATGAGAGTTCAAGCAGATTTTGTGTTAGATCTCCATAACATAAAAAAATCTATTCAAGTTAATCCTTATAATTCAATTTACTAACGATAATCTGTTCAATTTAAAAAAAAGATAATTTTGGGACTCTTTTGTCTATGAAATAATTACGCCGTCATCTCAGCCAATCGAAAGCAACGTTACAAACGGCGACGCCATTTTTTTCCTTTGTGGGCTGATAAAGGAAATTTTTAAGCCAATGAAAAATGCTCGTAACAAGCCAAATTGAATTATATACACTTATTGTATAATCATCAAAAGAAGGTGAGGCAGGCCAATGGAAAACATTTGACAGTTATACGTTAAAAAGACTTGAGCCAGGATTCGCATTAAAACCATGCACAAGGTAATGGTCCCTTCGAAAAAGGTTTTTACTTTCATTAATTAGTGCTTTGTGAATAAGACGTTTGACGTATACCAACTGCTGACGCAGTGTTGGCAAAATCAGACTCAATATTTAATAAATTTGATACAATTAAGGATAAACTTGAATATATTTTTTATGTTATGGAGATATAACACAAAAATCTGAGTGAACTCTAAATAAAGCGCGAAGCGGTTTATGATGAGAGTACACTCAGACTTTTTTTTGTGTTATATCTCCATAGCATAAACAATCTATTCAAATTAATCCTTATAATTCAACTTACTAAAGATAACTCTTCAATATTCAAAATTCATTTCAGGACTCTTTTGTCTATGAAATCAATACGCCGTCATCTCAGCCAATCAGAAGCAATGTTACAAACGGCGACGCCATTTTTTTCATGTTTTATGGACTGATAAAGTACATTTTTAAGTCAATGAAAATGCTCGTAACAAGCGAAATTGAATTATACAAACATACATACCGCATATCCCGGCTGTTGGATGACATATGTTACTAGGACAGTTGACACAATCTTCATTGCAGTTTCCATCTCCGTACTTCCCGGGAGTACAGCCTTAGATAAAATCAGCAGTCATTAGGACTGTTAATAGGCACTAAGGAGTACATAGTGGATACAGAATAAACCTTATCTTATAGTAACCTTTATATCTTATTCATTCATTTGTTTTTACCGCATAACATCAATAACTTTCGTTTACTATTATCCGAATTGAATTATGCCTTCTTCCTCTTTGATTGGAAGCACAGAGATTATTTAGCGTTCATATTTGGTGTTACCCGTGTTTGAATTAACTTAGTAATATTTTGTTTTTGGTAAAGAGCAGTCCTACCAATTTACAGGGATCACACAAGAAATCTGTCATACATTTAGCAAAAACGAAACAGACATGACAGCGGTATGAAGAATCACTAACAAACTCCCAAAAATCATCCATGTGGAACAACCTCATTTTCAAGTCATGTGGTTCCCCAAGGCATGCTCCACGTAATGATATGACCTTTGGTGAAGCAACGTATGTGTCTTCTGCTTTAGTCAGCGCTCAGGCTCCTGTCGCAGAAAACAAATTCTGTCACTCGCGAACCTTGGATTCCTGGGTTGCAACTGTGAGTGTAGGATTTATCATCTATGACGGAAATATAGCCCTACATCCAGCCAAGCCGTTGTTGTTGTCCGGAAAGTAGTTAGACTATATGGTGTTGTATTTCTCTTTAAGGATCTCTTGTGGAAAGTCATTTTTCTCTGATGACCAACTTTTTATATAGATTTTTGGAAGTAGGAATTTATATCAAAGTAAACAAACATAAAAATAATATGGTGTTGTGCTTATATTTTAGCTATTATAAATTTAAAAAAAAAACTGACGTAATCTGTGATTTTATTGGAATTTCACTGTTCTGTTCATACATATGACAAACTAAAGCAATATTTTGTAAATTGGTTAATTGATAGATATGAATATTCTTGAAATTGACAAAACCAATGCTTTCTTTAAGAGAATAATAATATCACAAGGTCAACCCATTATTTTTGCTCAGAACAGCTGTATATGTTACCCCTACCCTCTGTCGAAAAGAAGTTATACTCAGTAAAAAATGTTTGCTAGCTATCAAGTCCTATAGCGATCAGGTTATACACCTGTACTGTGGAGGTTACCGGTTTTGATTGGTTACAGTTTCTATATGTGAGATAAATTGCATAATATATATAGTATAAAGGTCATTGTTGTAGAATAACATCCTATTCGGCATTTTTGTAGGAAATAATATGTATATGAGAAATATAGAGAGAAAGATATTTATTAGTAGTATAGTAAATGCTATACAATACAACTATACAGTGTATCTTATTGCCATTATAACCCTATGGACATAGACTCAGAACTTTGACTCTGTAACCTTGTAGGTAAACTTGGGAAAGGGAGCAATCTACCATGTGTTAGGCACCATGTGCTTAAACCCATAAAGTAGGCGGCTGAACCATTTAAGCCCTAGTGTATACATATTTGAGTCATTAGAGTAGGACCAATACTACAGTGCGGAGTCTATACATTGGAGAAATGCATGTACAATCTGTATACATATGTGTCGTTGGAACCTTTGGGAGCAGTCGGACCAAGTGAACTGTATATATAGTGCCCATAGATATTCTGGATCGAGGTTAGGGTTTAATTAAAACTGCATATTATTTAATTATAATGGATAAGTGCCAGTGCATAAGAGTGTTTGCATGTTGCACATATGTTTTCTTCTGATTGTGTATATATGTTGAAGTTATTATAACTTTTAATTTGATTTTCCCTCATTGCCTTATTTGTTTGCCAATATTTAGGCTAAGCCTATACACACAAATGTTGACCCCCTTTACTTTTTGAAGATATAAAATACCTCGGTTTTGTTTACAAATTTTGAAAGATTCAACGCTTCACTGAAGAAGTTCTGATGACTAAATTTTCTTGAATATTGGAGTTAAAAACGTTGCTGTTTCTAAAAAAAGGGTCAGTGTGCTTGATGTTTGTCGCCTTACAAAATTTGTTGTTTTTTCAGCTTTTTCCCTAAAAATTAAAATCACTTTATCTGCAATAAAATGTAAAAAAATAGAAACCAGTAGGTTATGTTCTCGCACCAACGAGTTAAGTAAAAGCATTAAAGTGAAATAGGTGAAATGATGGTTCTCACTTTGGGCCGTTTTACGACCACTCAGCGATAAGCATTCGATATACATTAGGGCCAGCTGTACCTGCTGCGTTGAAGTCTAGATTTAATACCAAGCAACGTACTGCTGGGAAAATGTCTGATTATGTCTTCCATGCTAAGTTGAAGTAAATGAAGGGTGGCAGATAACCGTCATAACAAAAATCGACAGTCGGGCCTTGAAAATAGAATTAGAGGAAAGAAGATTTCTTTTGAAAGAGGTTTCACTACTGTCAGCTGAGCCAATTTCCTTTTCTCCAAAATAATTTAGGAAAAGTCACTTGCCTTAAAGAAATAGTCGGGACCATGCTTCTCAAAGGCGCGGGTCGTAGATGTTCCTCTGATGAAATCCACGCCCGGTTTCAACTGCATCGTTGTCGGACGAAACAAAATACGTAGCATGACGTCCATTATCGAGTGTTTTTAAAAAGCATCCGGAGCGTAATTTCTTCCCTAGCCGAGGGTAAATGACATCACATCACAATAATACGTCCGGTTCGTTGTATATAGCATATAGTGAAATATTAGGGATATTACAAATAATACATGATTACAGGCTTATTTATTGCAGCTGTGTGTATACATTTTGCACATATTTTAATATAATATCTGTGCTACCAGGAACAAGTTGCTTCAATTCAATTTTCAATATTTATGGTGCGGCAGAACACAAAGTGTTATACATGAGTAGTGATGTTTTGTCATTTTTTATTCTACTATATAATTGTAGATTTGTGACAAACAAGTAAACACTTCAGACTGCGGCTTCAGTATTTGTCATTGTTCTTCTTTCTAACATGTAACATACAATTGATGTCTGTAGAAACGTATATCCATTTTACTTGCGAAGGTAGATCATTCCAACTTCATGCAATGCCATTCGACCTCTCAACAGCTCCTCTACCATTTACCAAGTTACTGCAGAGGGTGATCATCCCTCATTGTCGAGTATATATGTTTACATCTACTTGATGGTGAGATCAGATGCAAAATAATATCTGAATTCTTTTGTAATTTGTCTCCTTTAACTATATGTTTTTAAATCTCAGTACTCAGACCTTTGGGTAAAGTAAAAGTTCATCCTTGACAATTAGTTTTAACTTGGATATTACTGCATTACCTTTGCAGAAAAATGTGTTCAAAATTTAACAGGGGCTTCCTTATATTCATCGGTCTAACGGTGTCAAATCAATGAGAAATGTTGTTGCCATAAATGACACAAAGATATTTACATAATGTTCAAAAATGTTTTCTCCGTTAAGTCAATCAAATATATGTCTTGGATGAATTACTAAGCTAGTAAACGATATGAACTGAAGAAATCTTTTTATTTTGTTTTATTTCCCTAAAATCAAATAATATTCACTTACCGTAAACGTACACCTCACACAGTTCCAATACAGCATCATCCGAGTACCAGGATTTAGCCTTTACACGTCGGTCATTGTAGATAGTAACATACCGTCCGACACCTGAACACACTACGTTCTGTATCGCGGCCACTGCGCTTAACACAGCAGACGTGTCTTTGTAACACCGTGCTCCTAATCCCCAGTCGGATGTGTCAGACAGATAGATCTCAAAGCCAGCCAATCGATCGAGTGTTCCTTGGTCTATAAATAACAATTTACCACTCTGTTATCAAGCTTTGTGATATTGTAAATATATTAGAATTGTACTGTTAAATGTCTAACATGGACAAAACTATTAATTCCCGTTACTCAATCAGAACCAAACAAAAAAACCCAAATGGGATTGTAACTCCTGACAGAGAAATGGTAGATATTCATACAATGTGTATCAGGATATCCTAAAGTTGGCATGCAAGCTTATGGTGGGATAAATAAGCAATACCACCCTATGGACTGATCCAGTCAGTCGCATTGCCTGAGTTTGCAATACGAGTAATCGAGCTTGACAAATCAACACATATGGGTGGTTTTGCATACGCACAAGTTGATCACAAACAAGGCAATTTCATTATGAGTTGAGTTGCACGACTGAGTGAATGTGCCAATGTGTTATAGCACATGTAGTACGAGTTTGAATCTCTTAATATTTTTATCATTCTGAAATCATTTATATATTTATTTTTGTACATTAATTTAGCGTATCAAAATGTAAAGTATATGTTCTTATTATATTTGCAATTTATAATATATCTTCCTTTGTCAGGCGGTCTATTCAAGAAAACATTATACACCTAGGTATTAATGCTTTATTATGAAAAGATCGAATATCACTTTTGCAATACTTGCTACATAATACTTTTAAATCGAAAACAAAATAAGTAATCAAGGAGTCTAAATCGTTAAGTTAAAGTGGTTGTGTCACATATTCCAACAATTTCCAGAAGCTTCATAATTTGCATAAAGAAACATATCATTATGCATCCTCTATCAAATTCTCGAATATGTCATTTTTTTCTTAATTGGCTTTCAAAAGAACCCCCGTCACGACTAATTTCATTAAAACATAATGTTATATATATCAACATTAATACCAACCCTTGACATATGTTTAAAACATGTTTTTTTTTTTTTTTTTTTTTTTTTTTTTTTGGTTGTGTAAATGTTTATTTTTCAAGGCATTTATATATACATGTAGTATAAAACAAAAAGCAATCATTTGTCATCAATCACCATTATCATCATCATTATCATCATCATCAATTATCAACATCTTATCTTCATCATCATGATTATCATTATCAGTAGCAATATCTTATCATTATCATCATTATCATAATTATCAGCATCTTATCATTATCTTCATGAACATCATTATCATTATCGGAGATAATCAGAAATATTGCCATCAAAATCATCATCGTCCTAATCGTCATATCATCAACTGTCATCATCATTATTGCCTTTCATAAACGTACACATACACCGTTATACAGACTCTTATACACACCTTAACACACTTTCACTCACACATACATAAAAATGTACACACAGTCTCTCACCTTCATTCACACAAAGTCACACTCAGATACACACGAGCATACACCTGGAGAAACAAGAAAAAATTTACAAAAAAGAAATGGAATACTGTATATGGAGATACGAAGCAAAACAGGTTTAGAGAGGGGAGGGGGGAGGAGGTAGGGTGATTCAATCATTATAGTTTTAGTATACTCTAGAGGAAGGAAATTGTATTGAAATATTTTGACTGGAAATTTATATCTTAATGCGACACTGAAAGGGTCAATGACAAACTTAAACAATCTGTTTATAGTAATATGGTTATTGTGTAGATATAGATATATGTATAAGTACATGTATATGCATGTAATGTGTATGCAAATATATATATATATATATATACCTGGTGTATATAATAAATTAATTAATAAAATCAAATTGAAAAAATGTGTGTACATAAGGAAAGAAAATGATGTATTTAAAGTTCCAATAATAGTTTCCATTTCCAGTGGTTTATGTCATCAAATTATATTATTTTCACAAGAGTTTATATAACTACATATTATGATCACAAAGGACCTCTTTCACGCACGATACAAATTTGCCAACGAACAAAATTTATTTTTATTTAATGTAACAACATTAATGCAAACACTTGAAAGACGTTTAAAAATTCATTTACATTTTGAGTGCATCGAAATTATTTCTCTAATTAAAATGTTCCGAATATTTAAATTGACAAATTGAGGACCGATAAAGTTGTCGTTTTTATGTCATAATATATCAAGGTCTATTTATAGTAAGCTTATATTGTGATAATCGTATGTTTAGATCATTAATAACGAATCTGAAGCTGTCAATATAAATATATAATGCAATACTCATTTGGAAAGCTCAATATAATTTCAAATTGAGTTATTTAGTAATATTTTGTAGAAAATTTAAGCTTTACTATATATCAAAATTATCAAACATTTGTTATTTTAAGGTCATAACCAAATGTTTTGCATTTGAAGTAGCTTCACTAACACGTGCTCTTCTAACATGTTATTTTGTTATTACATGTATAGAGCGCGTTTGAGGTGAACAGGGTGATTACATTGGGAATCTGTAATTGTGTGGTTTGAGAGCGAAAAATTACCAGGTTACAGGGGTCATTTGTTACAAACATATTATAAGGATCCACAGGGCTATACTAATATTTAATGTAACAATTCACACTTCTGATTAATTAAGATTCCTGTTAACAATTACAAAGCTCTTCATTTTAACATACCGGTATACATGTATTGTTCTAAGATTTTACGTTTAATTTTTACGGGCGACTCATTTATATATTCATTTCGACATATCAAAGTAAAATATATTTATTTAATCTTGTAAAAAAACTAACTGTATGCAGCAGTTTTGCAATGATGAAAATACAAATGATTTGTTAGGTAGATCGTTAAAAAAATGATCTTAACCATATTGTTATAAGGTATACTTGAATTGTATGTCAGTATTTTTTTTTTTTTTTTTTTTTTTTTTTTTTGATAATTGAAAATTCAGTAGACTTATAAGCACAAAAAGGAATGACTCTGTAAAAATGTTTTGATCGAAGTACACGGTGTATATTCCAGCGTTAAAGTGAGTTGCGATGAAAATAATATTTTCAACTATTATCCCGACTGTTCAATAACAAGTTGTTGTGATGAACAATTCGAAGTTATATTGCAAGCTTCCATAGAAACATTATATTGCACGGCTGTAGGAACATGTCGACGTTTTTATCTACACCTGGTGATTAATTGAGCAATTTTTCATGGGTTATTGTGTTTTTCGGTCTCGTACAATATAACAGTTGTTGATTGACACCAGCGAGGGGTTAATATAATGAACTAGAGCACAGTAACCCATGGAATATTTGTATAATATAAACTGTTTTTGGACATATAATTATATAAACGTTAACAGTGATTCTGGAATTAATCCTTATGAACATAAACACAGAGTCTCTATAAATATCTTGCACACTCGATCGGTACGCCATCAGCAGAAACGGAATACATTCGTCCCATGTCCCATGTTTTGTATCTTCCACGAATGGACTCAACATTTGCACCAACGTCTTGTTGAACCTCTCAACGAGACCGTCAGACTGGGGATGGAAAGGTGTCGTTCTGGTTTTCTTAACCCCGAGGATACTGCATACTTCCATCATAAGCTTCGATTTGAATTTTCTCAATTGATCCGAGTGAAACTCCTTCGGCATACCGAATCGACAAAAGTTTTCGACCAGTACATGCGCAATAGTCCCGCTTCCTGGTTTAGAAGTGTAACGAATCGACAAAAGTTTTCGACCAGTACATGCGCAATAGTCCCCGCTTCCTGGTTTAGAAGTGTAAAAGCTTCAACCCACTTGGTGAAACAATCCGTAACGACCAGAACGTAGCGGTTTCCTCTTGACATCACCGGCAACGGACCTAGGATGTCAGCGGCTACCCTTTCCATCTGCTCCCTACTTAGGAAGGTTACATCGGCGCCGTCTGCTTTGGAACCGAATCTTTCCTAGCAGCACATGTCGAGGACAAGAAGCAATCCATCTTCCAACACAGTTGCAAGTCCCCTCCAGAAAAAAACAACGTTTTCTGATCTTGCGGAGCGTCTTCCTATACCCTAAGTGTCCGGTAGTTTTCGTATCGTGCACCCCATGAAGGATTCTCTTGTGGAGCTCTCCAATCGCCGGAACATGGTCCCATCATTCAGATGAAGTTGATCCCATTGCGCTATATAAGCCTTCGGATCCGCTGAAGCTACCGGTAACTCATCAGCCGAAGGTTTTACTCAAGTCCTCAGTTTCTGTACGAGAAAATTTAACTCTAAATCATCAACCTGGTGCTTCCTGATATTGTCTTTCACCGCATCATCGACTAAAAAAAGTGTGCCGACTTCCCTCCGTCCAAGTTTGCATAACTACTCTCCTCTAGTCTACACTGATACACGGCCGCCGTGATAATGCATCCGCGATTGAATGTCTCTTCCCAGCTCTGTGTTCGATCCAGAACTGGTAAGTGTCTAAAGTCTTTATCCAACGCGCGATCTGGCCTTCAAGTTCGCGTGTAGAAAGGAACCAACGTAGCGCCGCATGATCTACCCTCAGCTCTCTACCATAAAGGTAATGGCGGAAATGTTTAATGAAATAAACAGCGGACAACAGTTCCCGTCTCGTGACGCAGTATTTACGTTTGGCTTTGGTCAACGTTCTGCTAGCGTATGCTATGGGTCTTTCTACAAGTTCGTCATTATGAATCTGTCATTGCGACAAAACTACACCGATCGCGGGATTACTAGCGTCGGTATCGGGTATGGATGCTCGCTTCGGGTCCGGGTAACCGAGAGTTTCTGAGTTTGTCAGACCTACTTCAGCAATAAAAACGCAGAGTCGTGGTCCCCGGTCCGCATAAATGGTCCATTCTTTTCGGTTAGATCAAAGAGACATCGGCTAGTGACGAAAACCCTTTTACAAACCGGCGGTAATATGAACAAAGACCAAGGAAGCTGCGAAAGGTGCTTCCGCTATTCGAGAGGCCAAGCGACATCGCATTAAAATGGAATAGTCCTTGTCTTGTAACGAAAGCTGTCTTGCGTTTGTCGGTTTGTTCCACTTGCCAGTAACAGCTTGTGAGATCTAGTGTGGAGAACCACTTCGATCCGGTGAGATAATCCAGAGTTTCATTTATCCTGGGAAGATGGTATGCATCCTTAATGATGGCTGCGTTGAGTTTACGATAATCCACGTAAAACGCATAGTAATGTCCTTTTTCTTAACCAAAACGATTGGAGATGCCCATGGACTATCCGAAGGCTCAATAATATCTGCAACAGGGACTCCGCCTGTCTCTCGGTTTCGCTTTGTAAATGAATTGGAGTTCATCTCGACTGCTGATTTATCGGCTTTTGGCTTGTGGGTTCTATGCGGTGTTTTACAACGCCGGTCTTGCCAATATCAGTGTTGGACTTGAAAAAAATATCGGGGTAATCTTGCAAAAGCGCCGGGACTTCGCAAAGTTGACTCTCAGATAGTTATGCTCTGCAGGTATCAATAACAGGAAGCAGGTGTGAGCTTGGAGTCAGGATTTTAATTTCTCCGAATTTGCTCCGAACTAAACTGATCGCAACTGTCGAATCTCGGTTTTCTGGTTGTACTACAACGTCCTCCAATACCTTCACCTTAATCCTCCGAACTTCCACGATTGTGTCGGAACAGTCCGGATCACCCTGTAGCCTTTCGGAATTCGGCGGTACGCGCAATATAAATGCATGGATGTCAACGCTGCAATGATGCGATTTCAGAAAAAAAATTTGACCATGTCCCCGAAGACTGATGCAGAAATATTCCGCGTTCTCGGATTCGGAACAATCATTGATCCGTGAGCACATCCCGAAGTACTGGAGATAATCCGGCAATGGTGTCGATCCATTGTACGTTTCCGCGACCACCTTTAGTTTTTTGTGTCGTTGTTTTTTTGGGTATGGTTCATGTCGGACATTTTGCCCCAACAAATCTGGACATCATTCTTCCTTTCGTAGCTAGGATTAAAGCTTGATCTTCAGAATCCGCCCCCTCCATCATATTCGTCGGATTGTGATCCCAGATCCACGTCAATCGCTCTGATGTTTCTGTCTTGGTATTCTGGATCATCCGTCACCATTCTTTGCTTCTCCGCTAAACTTTCCCTTGTAAGCCCATGTATCACGATCTGTGAAGTGACGTGATTCATTCTTCATCGGCTTTACGGTATGCGTGGACTGCATCACGCTATGATCACCGTTCTTCTGCTAATCTGCTTCGATCTTCTGTAGAGGCGGTTGTAATTGGTACTGTGTTGGCTTGACATCACGCTGGTACTTTCCGGATCTCCGTCTATCCACAATCTTCCGATCTTCACCATTGTACGATCCGTCACCACAATCCGAGAGTCGATCCGATATCCATCTTTTCATATTGGTATGAATCTGGGTCTCATCCTTCATAGTCTCACGTCTCGTTTTGGTCATATCTTCACGTAACTGCCGAATATCGGCGTCAATGCGACTCAGAACACTAATTATATTACCAGATTACGTTGACTTGGGGGAAGCAAACACATTACCTCCCTGGGCAGACTCTGTGCGCAGCTCGTCGTGACGAACGCTAGGATGTGGTTGTTTTTTCTTTCGAAACGTAACTTTCGACCTGTCGGCATTCATATCCATATTACAGCCATAACCTACCTTGTATAAGTGATATCGTATCACCTGTATACATATATCACGCACATATCATTGTCAATATATCCAGGAATTCACCCAAAAGATTATAAATAATAATTAAACTGCCTTCTTGTGGGATTTATGGACCTATATTTTTTCCCAGCCAGCTAGGTGAAAGGCGAATGGCGTAACCACTACACCACCCGATCACAGTAACTTACTAGTCAATAATCATTTGAAAACTTACTTCTGTATATGATTTCCACTGTTTGTATGACGGACTGTTGCCGTAGATCTACCTGCCACCAGGCCTCGGTCTGGTACCCCTTTGTGTGTGTACAGCAGTCAGAGTCCACGGTCTGTGTTATACATCCATCAACAGCCTTAGAACTGACCCATTTGTTATTAAAATCAGAACTTTGACTCGTTACAATGTTACCAGTGGCAAGGTTAACTGTAAACAGAATAAGTGTTTATATGTATTTACATTAGTATTTTTTTCTTTTCTTTTTTAATTAATTTGATTTTTGATTATTTTCTTAAGAATTAACTATATCAATAATAACTTTTTGTAGACAAATAAGGGTTATATATATAAACAGTTAGAGATTTTATTGTCTAAATACTTTTGATAAGGACATTTTTTGCTTACAATACACTATCAATACACAATAAATAGATTATACACTTTTGAAATCAAATAAATTAATAACTCAATAATTAATTATATTAAATATAGAACAGTTTTTTGCTTCAACTACAACAGGACAGGCTTCATGTTAACAACGACTCACTAACTTAGTAAACTATATTCTAAAGGATGTAAGAGAAATATAGATAAGAAAAATATTCAATTATTCAACACAATATTTTTTTTATGTTTTAAGTTTTTTTAGTCATGGCAGCAATGCTATATGTATGAAGAGTTTCAAAATAATTACATCAAAAGCATCAAAGGTATACAATGGTACATGTATAATTTCATGTAATAAATATTTCGCAAATGTTAATGTTTGTCCTTCACTCCATATGATCAATCTGAAAATTTCGACACATGTTATAAATCGTCCCACCAGTAAGTAAACATATTTCTTTAGATGACGTTACCCTACATATTGTATGAAAATAAAACTTGCCTAGATCTTACCCACCTCTAACAAGATAAGGAAGTAAATTTTAAAAATATTTTGTAGTGGGGATTGTGTAAACTTAAATATTTTCAAAATAATCAAAACAAAATTTCTACTGTGTTTGATGTGTACGCTGCACATCAGTTAAAAATTATAAGTTATTTTCTAGGTTAAGGTCCTTCTGAAACCTCTCTCGGGGTGATGTTTCATTTTAATTAAAGGCTGTTTATATCAGTCTTGATGGTGTACATGCCCGTTCCATTCTTACACCGAGTCAAAACTGGGCCGTCAAAAACATTATATTATTGTCATTTACACAGTACAGGTATTAAGAATAGACAATTAGAAAGAAAATATAGGAACTATACAATACAATTACGCGCCGATATGCAAGGGTCTTGATTGCATAAACACCGGTTTAAAAAGTTATACTGTATGTTTACCCCTATAAAAAGCAGATAATGTTCAGTCCAATAAATACTGTAAATATGTACATACACCACTGAACAAACAAAGGTCAAAAACATGTCGATGCGATATAAATAGTTAGGAATACAACCAGGAAGTAGAGAGACAACTAAAACAAACGAATTTGCAAAATCAAGAAGCTTTTTTCGTAAACATATATCGTAATTTACCGGTTGGAATTAAATAGAACATTCTTTTAGTTAAATTACTATTAATCAAATAACAATATTATAACATTATAGAATACAAAGCCAGCTCCGGTAATAGTTTTATTTCAAACATAATACCAGGCCCACTGAAGCATGACACCAAAATATACACACATGTTAAACATATATATATACATGAACACACGTACATATCATAAATAATAAAACACATACAAATACCATTTGATTTAATACGCAGCAATAACTACCTAGACCTAGACAAATGAATGCCAACGCATTATCTTAATAACTACTTGAGCAGTGCATTGTTTCGGCGAATTCTTCTTTAAGTAAGAGATGCTATACTTGTATTATAACTTTTTATCCTACCTGATGCGTTGACCACTGCTGACATCGACACGACTGACCAGATGACAATGGTATACATGTTAAAATCCATGTCTTATAGGCAGCAGAGAATCTAGATCATTGTTGTAGTTTTAGTGCTCCAACCAGGAAGTTCATAAGGTCTACTACCCGATTAACGCAGGCATTCTCGCACGGAGACTGTGTATTGCCTTGTGACGATAGCATTACACGGGAATACAATGGTATTCATGCTATCTTATTTATGTTACATGAAAATGTAAGCGTGCCGGCTTTGCTCATGTATTAAAACATATATTAAACAACTTTGATGTTTGCAAAAGTATGGACGACAAACAGCTAAATAATTCTAAGCTATTGTACAGCAAGCTTTGATTTGATATGCATAATGCGTTACGAGATTTTATTGCTAAACATATAACATATCTAAGCTAACACGACTCATTTCGAAAGAAATGATTATAAGAAATTTTTAGCATTTTTCTCTGTATTTAAAGTCACCTATCATATACTGATATCGTCCTGTCTTTATTTAATATGGATGTTTAAATGATCTACTCTTAGACTACTTTATTTTCTTCTTTGTTAGTTTTGATAACATCAATCGCTGTTATGTCACATTTCCGGTGAGTTTATATGCAATAATGTGCTTTCATTGAAACACAACTGTTATTATTATACCTTTGCTTCTTTTTCGCTATATAAAAAGTAGTCAATAGAAATGCTATTAAAATTTTCACTGTCATAAAAAGCCATTCCCCGGGAAATAGTCATTTGGACTATTTACCGTGGGAAAAGGCTATTTACCTGCATTCAAATTTGGCGGACTTTTCCTCTATAGCGATTTAGATTGGACGTCATCTGACGACGTTTCATGACGTCAGATGACGTTTATGTGACGTAATTGACGTTCCATCGCCAACAGGTTATCAAAACTGCGGTAAACATCTTGAAGGATTACCTCCGAGAAAAATCACTTGGAACGATCAGTGAATTTGAGGGTGAAACAAGCGAACATATGAACGGTATTCTTCGAAAGTTTTACGCCGAGTTGAAAAAAGTTGGCTATGATATAATCCAGGGATTATACTACGCAGTAATATTAACCCCTGAAATATCGAGGATGCTGACCGAGACTGAATCATAGTATGAATGACGAAAACTGCATTATGGTGTAGGTAAGGGTTGGGTTCGCATTAACCAAAAATACTAGACAACTGTTCTAAACATGTGCCTTACTAGGTTATCAGTTACAATAGATATTGATCAACTTACTTTTGCTTAGTTTTACGTATGTGTATCTTGCCTAGTCAGTCACAATCACCAGGTGGCTGAATATTCTAATGACAAATAACCGAGTCTACCTTGTTTGTAACTTTTTATAAGCATATTTTTATTTTGTTATGTATCCATTCAAAATAAGCGAGTAAGTATTCAAAAATACGCAAATTCTAACAAAGTTAATGTTAAATTATAAAATGTGTTTGCCAATGATATACGCATCAGTTTACCATTCTCATTTTACCTTGGGTATCGGATTTACTGCTGTTGAACCCTATCTGTGAACGATAAACGTACTATACTACTGCAGCGAGTGTACATTGTATTGAATGAGGTGACGCAACAAGATAGCCGCGACCCTCAGGTGACGATGATTTGCTGAACTTGAAGTAGGCAGAGTTAAAATGATTGAAGTCTCATTTGCTGAAGATCAAACGTTAGCTGAACGTTGTGGCTAAATTTCTAACTCGCCTACCTTTAGTGGCTATAAAAACACATTTCTAGCACATTTTCATAAAAAAGGCTACTAGATTTAAAAATTGTGTTGTAATTTGTATCATCGTTTAAGTTCTTTACCATAAAAACGTGTTTTATTACTTCAATTATACATTCTCTATCACTATAATTCATTTAGCAAATTTTGTATCGGTTTATAAGAGAAATCATTACGGCTTTTCGTATACGTATCTGCCTTTCATTTTTAAAACTCCTAGATTGTTAGTTCATGACGGGTTTCATGGTACCTTAAATTATTATACGCTTACATATATCTGTTTTTTCATTTAACACACACATTGTAATTTGTACCCGTTTATTACAGAAATCCTAACGGTTTTTAACTTGTAATCGTAAATTTATATTCAGTTCATATTTGAGAGGTATTAAAATAAATAAAAAAAAACGCATCTTAATTTTCCTTGTGTCACAAACATTCTCCTGCAATTTGAAATTGGATGTTATAGGCCTATACATGTGACAAAATTATAACCTTTCAGTATGATAGGCAAAATATACCAAAAATACAAGGGATGTAAGATTAAGACTTCAATATGTAAGTACAGTACTACAAGACTGTGTACATTTGTATGTATCTCCAAACAATTACATGTGTATGTATCTCCAAACTTGAACTGCATGCAGAGTAGATTTTATGTATAGATCATGAGTTTCCTGCCGAATTCATATAGTCGATAATGAGAACTAAGCCGGGTACTAATTAATAAAGAAAATAACACCAACGATGATTATATCAATCTTAGAATATTATTATTGTTTATATTGATATATCATCGGTTCTCGCTGATACATGTATACCTATGAAGGCCCCGTCCATCTTCAGCACATACACCAAATTTTAACATCCAAATACACGTGCCCTTCAAGTCATATTTGGCCCCGCCCACCTTGTAAACGAACAATCCAAAGAGAAAATGTGTTGATTCTCGCCGCAGCGGAGTACTTGTCTTTGATCATGTACTATTAATACCTGTTGTAATTGTATTACACTTTCGGCGTTCACAGATAGGGTTCAACTGCAGTAATGTCTCGCTCCATTTCCCTTGTAGTGTATTAAAGCTTAGACAGGGTATGCGCGCGGCGGAGGACATAGCTGGCGGAAAGTGATGACATTCTTTTAAACTTTTACTGAAAAAGATTAAGATCCAATAATGATTGGCTTTGCACTTGGTGATCGACATACTTTCTGATTGGTATTTTTCTCGTGCTTGTGTTGTATCATATTAGTGTGAAGATTTTTTAAGTGTTCTGTTTTATACTTATAGTTTCCGTTTTCCTTACTCTATATGTTTTAACAAATGCTTATATTTGTTGCTTCAATGTATTACATCACGATTTAATTATGATATTATTAAATTATGTATATGACAAAAATTGCTATGCAATATTTGGGATTTTCTTTATCAAATATTTTAAATTTTTAAATTCTAATGAAATATTGATCATCATTATATTGATGTTTATTTCAAGTCGTGAAACTTGTGGAGAGGAGGCTTTTGAGAAGCAGTGCTCGACAAAAGATCTTATAACTCTTTTAGAAAGCAAAGTACGAATGTTTTTGTTATTTACATAAAGTAGACTTTTATATGGCCTCTGACAATATGAAGTAAATATATCAAACTATATGTAGGCGATACACACAATTATAGTTGATTTGTTACATATGTTACACACAAAGGCATAACCGTATGATTATACGATTAGCTTATCGTGTGATGTATATTAATATGCCGTATTCATACAAATCGTGGATGATCAAAAATGTTCTTTGCCTGAATTTGATAGATCAATTATTAGAATATAAATATCTTTTCTCTTAATAATGAATTATGATGTTGTTCTTTTGCAAAAAAATAAGGAATGTCATTTTGGGAATGAGCAAGATATTTGGAACCATTAAACAAAGTGTATGACGGATTAGATATATTATAAGGGCTAAATTGGCGGTATGCGAGGATGGCTGTAGCAGTATATTGGATGTATGTAACATGGTCTTTGCACAGCAATCGTTGGGGTCATACTTCTTGCTTCAAGGCCCAGTTTCATGAACATTCCTTAAATCTAAGGAATTCTTAAACTTGAAATTCTCCATAGGAAAAAATACAGATTTTAAGAAGAGTTTTTAACTTAAGATCGTTCCCTTTACTTTTGTAATGTTTTCTATTGCGATATTTAAGCCAAGGAGTTCCTTTAAGTTAAGAAAAATTCGTGAAACTGGGCCCAGAGCCTTTGGAAACATGCCCCTGAAGCAAGAAGTATGCCGTTGTTTAATATGAGATACGTCGTTATTGAACCTAGGGAAATAATAATTGAATAATTACTATATACAGCATTCCATTCAAACACATTCTTAAATGATTTATGGAAGGTTTTATAGGATCTGTGATGTTTTATTTTGATATGTATTTATTTCTTTTTCATAAATCCCATTAAAGCATCATCAGAAATTCTCATGAGGTTTACACCAAACCTCTTATCGGGTTTGTCATTTTAAAACAAAAATATTTCAAGAATATGATAATTTATAGAGAAGGAACGGAGACATGTATTTTTGTCGAGTAACTGAAGAACGGTTAGTTACTTGAACACGTTAGATAAAGTCAATCTATTGATTATTTGAGAGTCTGTAAATAGATCGATAGCCAGGGAAAGTGTTTTATTTTGTCAAAATATCGCTGAAACAAAATTAGTTTTGGTCATTTTAGGGGAAACTGAGGGCAAGTTAAATAACAGTCATGATCTTGTTATACACATAATTACTTAATAAACACAATGAAATCGGTCTTTTCCCAAAATGGTTTTGTAAATGTTTTGTGTTAGTTCCGACACATTGAACAGACTTCATAATTATCAAGCATGCATTTTGAAAATATAGCATAACCAAAACATTGCTATACCCCACCTCCGTCCCACGCAACAAATAGTGCAGTGGCTAGTGGCGGTGTGTGTTTATATTGAATATACCTGCCTGTCGGTCTGTCTTTCACAAGAAAAATGTTTCCAAGTAACTCTTTCTTAACTGCTAAATAACTTCGAATCATTGAAATTTGGCAGCAATGTTGTGGACAATGTGTAGATGTGCACGCGTGTTTTCATTTGCCATGATGTTGGTTGCCATAGTAACTAGGTCAATATGCATACAGGTCTTCTGTTAAAAGAAAAAAAATGCATATGCATATATACCGCGGGAGCAGCTAAAATGCCGTCACAGGCACTAGAGTTTCATTTTCTGTCATTTTCCATCCATTGTTGACGGGTGCGATACTTTCAGGGTTTGATAAGGTATAAAATCAATTACTAATAAGGTTTAATTTTGACAAATTTCTAAACAGATCACCTGTTTTGGGGCTCTCATCTATATGTAATATATGTTTGTAAGTGTGGCACCTAATTTTCAATATTGTTAAAACATGCTAAAATCCCTTTCCCGAAAGTAGGTTTAATGAAAAACATGAGCCCTAACGGTCACCTGATATTTGATACAAATCAGTTATGTCATTTATAAGCCAACTGATGTCTTTTGTTCACAAAATAGGAACATACCGGTGAATACATGCAAAGTTTCATTAAACTTGGTGGATATTAACTCACATTAACATATTAAAAAGTTCAATAATTATTCAATGAGTATCGGATTCACAACGTTCGAAATAATTATTAGTGCAAAGGGCAATAACTTCGTAAATTACCGTCGAATCATGCTGCTTTTCGAACTCGGAGATCTTTCCAATGTTAGTTTAAAAACAAAGTTTCATTAAGCTCGGTTTATACTAACTCAACGACCACAGACAAAAGACTATCGCAATAGGTCACCATGACCTATGGTCATAACACTGATATGATGTCCAATACCAAGTTACGGTTCCATTTCCAATAAATTTACTTTTAAAAAAGTCAGTTTTCAGTGGCCAAAATGAATGTTGGTTTTCGGTCGCTAGGATAAAAATCAGTTGCTACGGGGTTTAAATTTGATTATTTTCTAAATAAATCGTCTGCAATCAACCTATCAACCATATGTAATATATATACATGTATTTGTAAATTTGGCACCTAATTTTTAATATTTTGGCGTAATATAAATGAAAAAAATATAGGGTAAACATGCTAATATCCTTCAATTTTTAAAAAAGTTATGAAAGCAGCATATTTTGATTGGTAATTTGACAAAAAATGGATGCCTGACTACTTATTTTGATTTTTAAGATTTTTTAGCGCAAATATATGTCATAACATTGATATGATGTTAACACCAAATAACAGTTCCGTTTCCAAGACATTTACGTATCAAAAAGTTTGTTATTTGTAGTCGAAATGAAGATTGGTTTTTGGTTGCTAGGATATAAAAGCAGTTGCTGTGGGGTTTATTTGGATAATTTTCTAAATAATTCACCTGTATTGGACCTATCATCCATATGTAACATACATTTGTAAGTTTCGCACCTTATTTTTAATGTTTTGGCGTAATATATATGAAATATAGGAAAAACATGTTAAAATCCTTTTAAAAAAGTTATGAAACCTTAATGAAATGGAAATTATTAAGATTAATCATGGATTTTTTGTAAGCATGTTCTTTGAAACCGTATTTTATATCACATAGATGTACATGTTCTTTTATGATTTTATTAAATTTCCAGATTAATCACAGGTGCACAGACCGATAGGTATAAGATACGATATATATCAATTGTGATGTTAGGTATGAATGCACGTCAAAGAAATATTATTTTCAATCAATGAGAAGCATAATCAGGAAATAGAGTTTTCAAAACATATTGGAAAACTACGATAATGCCCACATTTTCCTGGGATAAACTATCTTACTCATAATTAGGTAGCCACCTATCACTCGACTGGCTATCTGATACATTAAAAGGAGAATAGCTTATCTTGATTATGATACTAGTAAAATGATATTCTTAATTGATTTCAAAATGAATAAATAAATATGGTGTCGTAGACAATAATGTAATAATCGGAATGGATAAATGATCCTTACAACTGGCTACATTGTAGTTTACTATCAATCACAACGATGGAGGCTTGTTTCTCGGTAAGTAAAAACACTCAGATATCAATCAGGTATTGGTACTTGATCTCTGATACTTTGTACCTGTATACCTCTAATCATAACTAAGTCACCGGCCTGATATAAACTATATAAACCGCTTAATTGGTAACATTAATAAAGGGGAATATGCAAGGTCAAAAGCCATTGTCTATCCCAACAATATAAAATCAAAATCCCTTTTTATCCAAATGTTCCTTGACCATTTTCACGATTAATTAGAGGCTAATTGAATCAACAGTTACTGAGAACGTCCTTCACTTAAGCAAATTTTGTTTCACATTTTCTTACATTTTAAGGAGATGTATTTAAGTAGTGTATATTCATTCAGTGTATTGCTTCACATGATATGATTTCTTTTGAAATGCAACTACACTACCCATCGAAATAACATATTCTTGAAACGTATATTCATTCTAAAAAGCATTATGATTTTTTTCCGAGTTACTAGACTTCATTTCAGTTTGTCATTACGGAATAAGGCAAAAGGGAGTAAACCTGACCGACAGGAATTATACAAAAGAAAAAATAATCGTTTTTTCACTCATTCAGTTTTTTTCTGTCATTGCCCAACACTAGTCCGTGCTAAATTCATTTTTGTCATATTTGTTAGTTCCTTACAATTGAAAGCGAAACGTGTGTATTTGGTAAAGCCTTGTTTAACATACACGGGCCAGTAACATCTTAGTACACTTTTCGTAGAAATATATTGTTTGACTTAGAGAAAACAAGGTATTATGTAAATCTTCAAAACTGTAAGTGGTATTCCATTCACAGTATCAATGTGTTATTGTAAGCACAAGGGAGCATTTTAGTTAATCGATGAGTGTTCACCAAGTGGATAACATTCCTGTCTTTTTCGTGTTTTGAAAAATACAAGGGTGTTCTATAACACATATGTCATACAATGATGCAGCATTTTAGGACACTATTTGATAATTAAACACTTGAAGTTAATTGGTTGTTGTAAGTGATTTGTTTTGTCGTATGATGGAACTGTGCCTTTATCATTGGATGGTATCGTAAACACTTTTGACGCTCTCGACTTTTGTCACGTCTAATTCCTGGTAATTGCGACTTTCATAATTGGTACCTGTAAAATGTAAAATGGTAAATGTAAAACGGAAGAACAATTACAAATTCAGCATGGTTATTTGATTTCCTATTATTCTGTACCCAACGTTGATTCTATATATAAAACGAACAGTAATATGAGAAATCCTTGTAGATATTTTGGATTATGTTTTATTGGTGTTATTTTTCTATTAATTGTCAAGAAAAAATATTTGAGAGAATTTTGAAAACACGTTTGAGAGGTTAATAAATAATATGTTTTTAGAAATAAAATTATAATTGGTTTGAACCATAAAAATTCAACTTACGGTGTGTTTCTGGAGACGATTTCATCTTCTTCCTGAAATCAGTATATGTTTTATTGATGGAGTTGATAGTGGCAGTCACCCTTAACTTTATGGAACAATTTAGTCTAAGAGTGTATTAAAATCGTAGATGATATCGTAAACAAACTGACCGCCATTTCAAATTGCCGGACGTATTGTATGCCAAACTCTTTCCCGTGACAGTGGAGTAAAGCAACTTTTATCTTCTCAGATCGCTCTTACAGTGGTGTTTTACCTTTTGCTCTTGCAAAAACAATTCATCAAATCCTCGGTATTATTGATTGCGTCTGTGACATTAGCTCAGGTATTAGTACAGCGTACACATTGTACGTGTTTAATGTTATTGCTATACAATTTGAATAGTTTGGATTAAATTGCTTAACAATGCCGTAGGATTTGTCAAAAAATAAGGAAAGTAGAGCAATATATTTATGCTTTATTTTGCTTCATTGTTATCTTATAAACTTTGCCTTAATGAATTGTCCCTTTAAATAAACTAAATCATCTAGTAACTAAACGTTACGTTTGCCCATGTAAATGTTGATTGACTATTATATTGTAATAATAAACTTACGAATGTCGTAGATGAAACACTATTAATCCGATATTACAACAGATTGAAATTCCTAGCAGTGTTCCTAGAACAGCGTAGATAGCGATATGTTCACTATCCTGAAAAACATAATTTCCTTATGACCATTATTTAAGGCACAAAATTGCTGTTACTAATCCTACATAAAGGTACATTCATTTTGTAAACAATTAAGCAACTAGAGTGTGATAAGATCACGTATTTAAAACATACTCCTCACAATTTATGTATCTTAATTTTGTATTCTTTGTTTGTGTTATGAATATATTTCAATACAATAATAACATCATAGTGTTTTGTGTCTTATAAACGACATTCACGTAATAAATGAGTTTAAAATCTGTATAGCATCAATAATTGGTTTCACATATACATTGAAAGATCTTTAAGTTTATATCAAACAATACTTAATACTCACTGATTCAGAAGCTGTGTCTGTTAAATGTTCTGATCAAAATAAAAAAAGCTTTGTCATCTTTTATATCAGATAAAAACGTTTATTTTTTGTTCAATCATTTTAATATATTAATATAAATAATTGATTTAAAAGTACATGCTATTAGATTATGATATCAATATAAAAAAAGATAATTGCGAATAAAAAATATACATAATGACATACCGGTATTTAACACAGTGTTGCGTCTAAACGTTTTAATTATGTATACACGTTTAGATCAAATGACAACATATTTTGCTATGACAACTACAAAATGTTTAAATAAAATTATTTCTATCAATGCATTCTAAACAAATTATAACCATTGATTTCTACACTAATATGTCTGGATCGAATACTTGACCCGTTACTTCCTCATCAAGGTTATATTATACCAATACAAGATTGGATTTCATAAATATCAACGATTAAGTTTCGTCAACCTCCAAAATAGAGAGAGAAAAAAGAATGTTCAACATAATGCCAATGGAGATGAGAGGAGATGCAGATGTGTGGCTAGCTCAGGTACTAGCCAATATTAGTTGAAAACCATTTGATAAAATAATAACTAGTTGAAAACCATTTAAACAAAATAACTTGATTACATACCAATACACTGTCCGTCATGTAGGGTGCAAACGTTATTTTTACAGTCAGATGGACACACTTGGGTACAGGAACGTCCGAAATAACCCGAAACACATACTTTAGAAAAAGAAAACATGAAATTATTGTAATCATTCATTACTATATAATAATAAAAAATATTGGTAATGAAGGGATAAGATAATAGGCTATTTATTAAGAAATTAAACATATCAACTCACTAGTGCAATTGCCGCCATCCATTCTGCAAATTGTATCTTGACAGTTGTCGGGGCATATCTCATCGCAAAAGTCACCATAAAACCCAGGATTGCATTCTGTAAATATGTTAAACCTGTGTTCAATTCGCTTGAATGATTCAACTAAGAGTGTTTAACTATTTTGTTAACTTCATACAATGTACGTCTAGTTGCATCATTCATCATCTGTGCTGATTTTGCTCTTTCACTGAATGGCTGAAATGTATGTTTTTGTTGTATACATGCATTTGTATGCTATCTCGGAAAATAACAAAATAACCTCGTAACATAATGTTGTCTGTAGTTAATCAACTTTTATCATTCGATCATTGTTTTATAGGGAGGGGTCACTTAGCGAAATCCAATGAAATAGGAGTGAAAGCATAAAATAAATAATATTAAATAAACCAATGTTACTATTGATAATCTAAATTTTGGAAAACATGTCCTACCGTCCCAGTGGGCACATAACGTCCGGATAACGTTTTGGCAATGTCTTATTTAGGTTGCGACGTCGGGGACATTCTGACAATGCTGTGAGAACGTTTTCCTTCAAACGTCCCCACCCACGACATTAGCATTTGATAGTTTATATGGTTAGGAAAAAACTATGACAATAATTTCATATATTTCAAAAACTGTTATTGTTGGAAACAACTTTTAAAGAAAGCGAATAAATCTATTCAAATAGTGATACATACAAGTAGGTCTTATGTATTTTTTTCAATAATTATTAACTAATCAAAAAATAATCAATATTTTTTATAAATTATTACCGAATTAAGATAAAGGAGTTTTGTTACCCCCTTTCATTTTAATCCGCTAGGGGTCGGTATTAACTATATAAACAAAAAATTAAAATCATTATAATAAAGCGTCATTTTATACGAATAAATTGTGAATTTATTTCGTATGACATTTTACATATTTTCCCCGCACACTACAGAAACTAGGAGTGGAAACTCGTAAAGATATAACACTATGTGACTGTGTTGCTTCGAAGTGGGCATCACTTTCTGAAATCTTCAAAGGAAGTCTCTGCATGGCCTGTGATTCACTGATTGGATCATTTTTCTTCTCTTGAATTGCCTCCAGTTTAACCACGAGATAGTCCAGTGGTGGATATAGCATCAGTGATTGTAAACCCTGGAGTATTGTGGATGGGAAATATCTTACATTAATTTTTAAAATTAACGGTCATTCTAATTTTAAAATGTTAAGAAAAGTTGAATGGTTGAATGGAATTACTTTATTTATTTTTTTATTGAAGGTTTTAATTGTATTTGTTCATTTTTTTCTGACATCAACGTTGGCATATGTCAATGCAGGTGACTTCAGCTAGACCAAAATCTTCATGTGGTGTTCAAGTGACTTGTATGATTGAAAACACAGCGACACAGTGTACCAGATATATAAGAAATGGGTAACGGCAGTGGAAACTGAAACAGATCAAAGTCTTGGTGATTATTCGAGACTGTGTTGTAGATCCTACAATAAACTGCAACGGACTTACATAGTTTCTTCCACTTTGCCTGCTAGCAGTTTCAGCAGTTAACTATGTATGAACAACTGCAAAATAGTGATCAAAACTTAAACTTGGGGGTGATGCTCGATGCTCTTCACCAGGTCACACTACCTTAATGGATGTACAGACTTCAAAAGTCATACAATTTGTTCAGGTAAGTCTAATATAAGTATTCGTGACAGTGTTATTTAGATATTTAGATAATATTTATACGCATAAAAACACATGATCCATATTTTTTCCACATACATATGTAATTATATACTAAGTAAAAAATATATTCAAAAAAGATTATTTTTCAAATATTGAAAATTTGATAATCATAATTACTGTAATACAATGTGAAATCTGCAGAACATATAAAGGTCTGATTCAATTGGCAACTTATAAAGTGAAATAATTTGTGTGTGTGTGTATGAAAATATATCATTTTTACAATCAAATGAAGTGAAAAACTCCTACGGTATGGAACTTGAAGGGCTTAAACGGGCACTGCATAATCTTCAGGAATACAGGGTGACTATATCAGACTTAGTAACACGTGAGTTCGAGGCCCGATAGGGCCGGAGTCAATACATTGTCATGCTTTGTTAAATTGTGTTTCTTTGATATTTAATATTTACTAAACACAATGTATCATATGCACTATGTGTTGTTGATTCAAAGATTTAATTTGACAATTTGCACAGTGATCATGTCAGCAAATTCAACCGACTATCACTTCGTTATAGAAACCTTCTCTTTTGGGGACTTTTGTGTGGCGCAGTGGTAGAAGGCACAGGTATGTTTGGCTAGGCGTTTGGGTGCCGTAAATTTAGTTCGAGGCCCGGATAGGGTAGGAGTCAATAAATTGTCATGCTTTGTTAAATTGTGTTTCTTTGATATTTGATACTTATAACAGATACACAAAGCCAGGTGAAGAAGTTCATGAAAACAGAATGTACCAGTATCAACTATTAAGTGGGGGAGGAGAAATATGTTCCCGTGTACTCCTCTGGCAGTTTTCCGAAACACGTTTTTTAGGACCGGTATGATGGCAAAAATAACGCATTCGCATATACGCGCATAGATAGAGAACCAGACAACACACAGAGGCAAAAAAACACATTTTTGATATAATTGAAACATGTTGAAATCGGTAAAATCATAATTATGACTTTACGTCTTCTCAGTTTTGGGAAATGGCAGGAAAATAAGGAAATTTTCAGCTTTTTTCAGTTAAAAATCCATAAATGACAAAATTTCAAAAGAAACAAAAATGATGAACAAAACACCCTGTAACAGTCATTCTGAATTGAACTACAAACCCTTGTGTAAACTTATGTATACTATAAAAAAGATAGATCACTTGAGTAAGATGGGAAAATGAGAGGGACCCCCCACCACCGAATAAGTTCAAATTCCAAATATTCTGTCAAAACACATTTTAACAGTCTGACTTGAGCTGACTCTTGTCTACACATATGTGAATTATAAAAGGACGGATGAAATTATGGTTTTTAGAAGAAGAAGAAGCAAGACGGACCCTCTAACACCACCATTCATAGAGAAAAATAACACAATTACAAAACAAACATATGCCCAGTGTAAGTAAACATCCAAGGCTAGTTTACATGTTTTATCCATGATTTAGGCAGTTCTCAATAGCCATAATAAACCATTTCTTTTTAGTGAAAACAACATTATGATACCTGCTCGCAAACAGTTAAAACTACAAATACATATAATTTCTGCTAAGGAGAAACAATCACAGACTGGGCCATCACAACCGGACCATAGGAAAACAGCCCATCAGAATTAGAGGACAGGGACCGGAGGTAAAAGTCACTGAAAGTAGACAGACCACGCCAAAAAGCAGCAGACATGATGTCCAGAAACGAAGACCAAATAAGGAGAGCCAAAGAAGCCACAAGGGCTATAAGCCCTCAGCTAGCGCAGGATATTGGTTCTGAGAGGGAGTAAGGGTTGTCTAGACCACAAGGACGCTATCAGAAGGAGGGACCAGTGATACTTCCAAAACTTCTATTAGAACCATTCCCAACAGGTTGAATGGAGGAAATGCATAGGAATGCATTCCCTCCCAATCCAGAGATAGAACGTCCACAGCCCAAATCATTTGAAGATCGAGATTTAGCTACCATTCTGTCAGAACCGGCTGGCGTCGTCTTGGAAGATTATCCGCCAGAACATTCAATCTGCCTGAAAATTGCTTGAATGCATTTCCTGACAGGGAAGAATAATACGGATGGCGACAGCATAAAGGACATGAGACATCCTCCTCCTTGTCTCTCCAGATACGCGACAACTGTAGAGTTGTCCGTAGCCACACAACCCACATTGAAATGCAGAATAATCTGAAATGCCTACACAGCCAACAGTTTACTGCAAATCCTTCATGCTGAGTAATACACTCAATGCAACAGTTTTGCTCCTCACTTGTGGGCATAGGGGTGCAAAAACTACATGGACACTTGTTCAAGAAAAGTTAAGGTTAAAACTATTTTGGTTTTTGGAGATAAAAGCCCGATGAATGATAATGTATATGGTATTAGAAATAAATTATTTTGAGTTCAATATGTCTAGTTTCAGTATTGTTGGGATATTGTTGAGTCTCTCTCGCGTGTGTTTATTGACCGAAGTCAATAACTAATTTTGTAGTTTGAATTAATTGTTTCAATTTAATAGGTAGTTTCAGATATCTGTTGGCAAGTACACTAATGCCAAAGAAGTATTGACATCAGGATGTACTGACTATAAGTATTAAACAATGTAATCGTTATAATTGCTGAAACAGCTAAATGGGAATGCTAGAAGCAATATGGGATGTTGTAAATTTATTTATTTGTGGGTTATTTTCGGAATTATCAGTAGCCCTAAAATATGATATAAACATCATAACATGTCCATATGACTACCTGGCTTATTTGCAAAAATTAGATTCAGTGTTTATTAGTGTTTGTGTTTCAAAATTATAAATTATAAATAAACTATGATATTTAACCATTGTGTTTTCACTGATGTGAAGTGGTTTATATCTAGCACTAACAGGAATTACTGTAGACGTGCACAACATGTATTTATAGTATTGTGTTGCTTTGCATGAGTGGTACTCCAATGCAACAATGTCAGAGTTTAATGTTACACAATATTTTGAGACATTCATTAGACTATGTCGAGTGAAAACATGATCCGGCTACCCTCTTCACTGGCATCACCTGACGCTTCAGGTTCAGGGGAGATAACCCGTACAGATTTTATCCGAGATACAGAAACATTTTGCCAGTTTTATTTGAATTTCGGCAGTTTTCGTCGACCTTAATTTTTTAGTCGTAATTTATCTTAGAAAGAACTAAAATTGTATATATATTTGCAGTTAATATATGGTTTCAGGTTTCTATGTTTGTCACCTTTAATACCAATTATTGTATGATGAAACTAAGGTTGTCATATTTTTTGTCAATATCAAAAATAACAATGATACAATGTAAGTAACAGAAAACACCATGTTAAACATTAAGACACATACGAATTGATTAACTACTATTTCCATTCGAATGCACTATGAACTTTTCCCAAAACAAATACAAGGTAATTTCTCAATAGTTTTCAGATGACTGCCATGGTTGGGTGCCCTGGGGTCAGTCTTATCTCAACATATCATATCACAGACACCGTACATTTCATTTCACACATTATACTCAAAATGTATTATGGTGCTTATCATATAATTATTAATGAACTTACACATGTGTTAACATTAAAATTATAACCTAAAATTAGAACATATAACACTGTCAATCAACAACTATTTTCTTTCGCTCATCACTTTAAAGAGTATATCCAATGCAAAAATTAAACATAAAATTTAATAAATATATATCAAAATAGAAAGATGTGAAAATTTGGGCGAAAAGGAAGGCTACGTTATGACGATATCGTAAAAAAATGTTAAAATCACACCTGAACGGATTTGCCAAAGTCTCGCTTAAATCTCGTTTGTGGTTGTGACGTCACTGCAGGAACAAGGCCGTCATTACACAATTTGTAGATCTAGCGTTACCGGGAGAATTTTCACTTTGATCGCCGATGGAAGGTTCAGAACATCAACGGAGCCCGTATGGCAGGAGATGTGTCGCTTGGGGATGCAGCAATACAACGAAGGATAATGTAAGTTTACACGTTTTCCCAATGAATAGACCTTCGATATTGAAGCTCTGGATTTCGTTTGTGAAAGTGAGGAGGAAAGACTGGGCAGGACCATCCAAACATTCCGTTCTGTGTAGCGCCCATTTTACAGAGGACAGCTATCCGATGAAATACCGTATTATGGAATCGATGGGTCAGTCTGTAAAGCGGAAGGATTTAGAGAAAGATGCCGTACCAACGATACATGTGTTGCTTCCGCCCTGTCCCTCGCGCTCTGTAGCTATCACCCCCAGTACTCCTGATATAGGCCAGAAGCGAGCTACAAGCGACTTGGAGACGACGCCTAGACGCACTGTTAAAAGACCTAGAACAGCCTTCATGAAAAGGGAAAACTTTAGGGTATGTGTATTCTACTATTTCATAATTTGTGAAATAATACTTTCTCGTTGAATTTACTGTGTATACGTAGTGGACATGTAGTAGAATGCACTGTGTACATATAACATGTGTAACGTTACATTTGTATATCACAAGTCCATGTGTGTACATGTGCATGTGTGATAGCCATAATTATTACACAAAATCATATTGAAAGAATTTTCTTTACTTTAAAAATTTTAAAACATTTTATTTCTATAATTGAAATTGTGTTGAATTTCACCAATGATTTTAGAAATATTTAATTGTATAAAATATGTAATAATTAAAATGAGGTTTCTTTAAATAATTCTTTAAATGTATGCACTGAATTTGTTCTTCGTGTACACATGTCTCAACATCTGCTTGTTATAATTAAACATTTTGTAATAAATGTTTAATTGTATTATTCTTAATGTATGTAATCAAGTAATTTGACAAAATGGTGAAAGACCAGCAGTCTCAGCAACTTATATGCCAGCAAGAAAATCCTTCTGATGATATAGAGAAAGAGGTGAGAAATTTATATATATAAAATACACAAATAAGATTGTACTGGGACCCAACCAGTAATCGTGATTGTGTGCATATTCTACTGTGTATCCTGATTTCTGAATGTCTGGAGCTGCTGACGAGTAGTTGAGGCTGGTGTTGTGTTAATTACGGTGGAAATGATATATATATGTTTTATGAGATGCAAACAATAAAAAAATTCCCAAATTATGACTACTGTTCCTTCACAAATACAAAAAATCAATTTGATGATTAATGTCTACCAATATTAAATTCTAATAATGTGTTATTTATAATAATGTGTTATATACATTACACATACTATATATATATGTAATAAGTGGGTGATTATTACTTTCAGAACAACCTCCACAGCCATTCCTGAATGAAAATCCAGAAACTAGATCAGTCGGATGCCAGCTATCATACCAGAAACCACAGAGGAGGTCTCATTACACCCAAACAAAGTCTATTGGGAGAGATAAAGGTACCAGAGTTCACATACAGTGTAGTTGACCTATGAATCACCCATAGGCCATTTTGTAGGCCATATTTTTGTTTGTTTCATTTAACTTTTATTTCTATAAAAGCAGACTGAAAATATTATTGACACAATGCCAACTGATTTGTGGCTTGAATGATATGTGTTTTTGTAGAATTGTACAATTAATCAAATTGGTACAAAACGTGTAAAAATGCTGCTCTTGTTTGTGTATATTAGAAAAAAATTAATACTATTTTTATTTCTATTTTTCTCAGTTTGTCAAACCACAGTTCCAAAGACTAGAGATATTGGTGTAACATGTCATATCATCCCAACTCCAGACCCGACTCCCAGACCTGCTTCTGTGTCGTTACCAGAGCCCAGTCCCACTGACAGTGACCCATGGTCCATTTATGCTGAGGGCCAGGTAGAGAGTCTGATGTTTCATTCAATGAGTCATCTATTAGCGAGATATCAGATAGTGACGATGACCAAGAAAGGTACATTTTGTCAAATATTTGGACAAATTGTTCATCTTCTTTTTATATATATTATGTTTATTATTATTCATTCGTTTGAAAACGTACTATGGATAAGAGTCTTGCAAAGAAGTTAAACCATAGCAATACATGACAGGTAATGCTCTAGTGTTATTTTGTTCGGTTAGGAGAGATTTTGGTTTTGGAAAAGTAATTTACAATTTAAAATCATTTCATGTATCAGGTATTTATATATCACATTTATTGAAATAACATATTTCTTATCCTGTTTTTGAGTTATTTATCAGAAATATTTATTTGTTTGCCAATTACATAAATATATTATATTAAGTTATATATGTAAACAATTGTATAAGTAGTTATCAAACAAATGAATCATATTGGTACAAAGTCATATTTTGTAACGACGTTATGAAATATTACATCTAAGACACCTTGTAGTTTATCTTTTTTATATAAATTAATCTTATAGTAACTTATATATATACCATTGTGATAAGATATAAACACCATTGTGATAAGATATAAACACCATTGTGATAAGATATAAACAAGTGTTACAGAATTATTTATTTCCTGTACTCTCTATTTTATTTCAACAGACTTGACGGAAGGAAGTCCATTGTGTATGAGAAGAAATTAATGGAACTTTTCCACAACTGCCCAAGATGTGCAGGTGCTACCAATGGTTTTGTGAAGGGCGTACGAGGATCACTTTTGATGGTGGAACAAGAATGTGGACTTTGTAGCTTTCACAGAACTTGGGCGAGCCAACCAATGGTGGGGTCTATTCCAGCTGGAAACCTGGCTATCTCATGTGCTTTGCTGTTTGCTTGATGTTTACCAACTAAACTACTGCGCTTCTTTGACTTCATGAACATTCCTATTATTTCATACAGCACTTTCATGAGCCATCAGCACTTCTATTTACAACCTACCATTGTGGAAGTATGGAAGGACCACCAAACTTCATATATACATGAGACCAGACAGACTGGTCTGCCAGTGTGTATTGGTGGTGATGGCAGAGCAGACACCCCTGGTCACTCTGCAAAGTTTGGCAGCTACAGTGTACTGGACCTAGACCAGGGCATTGTCATTGATGTTCAGTTGGTTCAGGTAAATATATAAATTACTTTAGTGTACTACTGTTATTACCTTGGTAACAAGTCTAAGCAATATGCATTTAGACATTCATAACTTAGAAAGACCAACAAACTTGTTTTCTATTTTTGTTACAATTAGCACGTAAATACTCCTTAATGTATTGTACATACCATATAATATATATATATATATATATATATAAATACTAAATTGCCTTTGATAAGTTTTTGATCTGAAAGGAAAGAGTTTTGAAAAAGAAAATTTCCAAACAGCTCTATGATAATTTTTCGTGTAAATACACACATACGTATCTAATAAAATAACCATTTAGTATTAATTGCATAACTACAAAATATGTATTATCTTCATTGTTTCAGAGCAATGAGGTAAAAAGTTCATACCACATGGAGAAAGAGGGGTTAGTGCGAAGCATCAATTATCTACAAGGTGAAGGAGTCCGCATTGGAACAATTGTCACTGACCGCCATGTACAGATAAAGAAGTGGATACGAGAGAATCTGTGTGAAACCAAACACAGTTTTGATGTGTGGCATGTGGCAAAAGATATTGCTTAATTCAAATAGAATGATATACAAATGTAAAATGTTAATTACTAAAATATATAATTGCTACACATATGTGTGTTTGTAATGTTAAGCTGCACATGTACATGGGAATCTAGACATTTACCTTGTTGAAATTGTCATCATGTCTATGTATGGTGATAGGGTCAGAAGAAACTTCTGCTTAGGGACAATGATTCATTGGCGGAACAAGAATGTATTATTATTGTAATATTTAACATATTTTCTCTGATAAACCCAATTAAAACCTTCTAAACTTCCTAATTTCAGTTAACAATTAACTAATATTATGTTTATCTTTCTAGGTTTGAAGAAGTTAACTGCTCTATCAAAAGAGAAGGAGTGTGAACCCCTGACAAGCTGAATACGCAGCATCACCAACCACCTGTATTGGGTTGCTGGGTCTACCCCTGGTGGAGATGGACAGAAATGGCAGAGTGTGGGAAATCACATCCAAAACATCCATAGTGGCCACAGAAGTCTGTTTCCAACATGCACACATGGCGAATTGAACTCCAGTACAGGAAAAAAGAGATGGCTAAAACCAGGTATTAAAACTGTATACTGTGTGTGTGCTAAATAAAACCAAAGCCCCATAACATTTCAGATCACATGGTCTGCATAATGTTGGAGAAATGGCAAAGACCTAAATATTGTCATTGCATATTAACAGTACAAGTAACAGTTTGCATAACTTTTTCTCTCTGATCAATTCTACAAAATCAATGTAAATCACTGGCATAGAAACTGCATTGCAGTAAGAAGCTCGAATTTCCAACCATGATACTTGTGTAGAGCAAGTTACTTATTTTAGAAAGGTACTAATTGTCTAAAATTGCCTGTTTCTGTTGTGATAGAAAGAACTTACTCTTTTCCTGCAATGTTGTATCTTACATGTCCAAATTTTATATTGAATTTTATGCCTCTTTTCATTATTTAGCAACGAAAGTCTGCGAGAAATTACAGACAGTGATATTATTTTGTCAGATGAAGAAAGACATTCCAATGCTATGTACATGCCAGCAGACCTCAAAACTGGAAGCGTACCATTCCGTGATAAACCACTTTGCCCCAAAAATGATCGGATTTTCATATCATGGCATGCACAGTCGGTAAGTTTTATAATGTATCATCTAATATTTGTGAGTTTATGTTTCACATAATGTATGCATTTTTCGCATCCAAATTATTAAAAAATTTCACCAAAGACTTTAAATATATATGTGTGAAATTCCGCTAGAAAATTCTTTATAAACGAGAGCCATGTAATTATTTTTATATAACATTGTTCACAGCATTTGATATGTCAATCTTAAAAATTATGCCATAATGTGTATTTTCAGACTTTTGCTTGCTGCCCTCCACTTTAATGAAAACTCGGCGAGGGACCAAGCTTCATTGCCAAATGGTGGAAGACAGTACAGAATAACCTTTCCGAAGCAAAAAAATGGCGAATATACTGTTCGACAAGTAAAGACAAAGTGCACATTTGGTGAGATGGAATTTATTTTTGAAATAATTAAAAATATTTATCTGTTATGAATAATTCTTGTCCTAACAAATTAGAGACTGGTGATAAATATCTCTTGTTGAATCACCATAAATAAGTTTAACTTGTATTGTATTTATATAGAAAATATACAAATCAAATCTTTCTCTTTCATTTAGGTCATTGCAAATTAAGCTAATACTATTTAAAATCAACTAACACGTATTTTCTTCATGTTATTATGTACATTCAATTATTCTACAAAAAGGTTTTATATAGAGAATGAACAGTGTTTTGATTGCGTTAAAGGTGGTATAAACGCAATGGGATACAGAGATATTCAATGTAGCGCGTTAGCGCTACATGTAGAATATGTAAATACATAAATAAATCTACTTTTACGTCAAATTTAAAACGGTGATTGTTGCTAAAATGGGTAAATACGGTAGTCAGGATGACCGAAGATATAGTAGACACTTATTGACTGGGTATGAGGAAAATAGCACTTTTATGGTTCTCAGAGACACGAACTATTTTCCGAGGCGAAGCCGAGGAAAATAGTTCGTGTCGATTGGAACCATAAAAGTGCTATTTCCCGAATATACCCATCCAATAAGTGTTTTATTATACCTTTGCTTCATTTTCGCTATGTAAAAAGCATACATGGTGTATACTATTACAGTGACGAAGATGTCATCGTGATTAAATGACGCGTAAAATCAAGAACATTTTATTGGTAATAATATGTTCGTCACCATAATACCCATACCTCTGACCATGTCTGTGTTTTATAATTATAGTTCTGACAAAAAACACAACTGAAATACTGTATTAATGAAATTTTATTGATATTCAAGAAATGCACAAACAGTAAATAAGATAACATATATAATATTCCATAACAACAGTCAGTATTTATATGATCCAGTTAATTCTACTTTGAGATATTGATGGTAACATTGCAATTATTGAGATGGAAATTTCCTGGAATATAGCCTGATGTACTCATTGGGATGTTATTGCAGACATTTGTCCTAGTAGCGGCTAGCTCATATGCAGTAATGTCAGCCATTATATTTTCGAATTCGTCGTCTAAAAAGTCGGGAAGCTGGAGGTTGGAAGAGCATGTAGCTAGTTCATTTCCGTTGACAGAGTTGTGTAGTTTTGGAGACTTTGCTGGGACAACATTTTCACTTAGTATGTCCGAATTTTGGCGTTTCTTGTTTTCACTTAGTCTCTCACTATAAGACCTGATAGAGTTTTCCGATTTGTGCCCGCATATGCCCATGATGTGCCTTGCTTCGACTCCCTTTTGGTCAAGCGTCGTGATACATGTTGCCCGTATACAATGGTTGGTGTATTTAACAGAGAGACCTGCATCTTTGCTGAGCCGTGACATGAAATTGTTCAAAGTATTTTTACCTACAGCGCAATTATCATACCACACATCCATGCTCTGATCGACAGTTTTCTTCGGCCTTTGCCAGAAGTTGTCATTGTTAGGATTTAAGTTGCTTATGTATTTCTCAATAGTAGCCACAGGACAATTAGGATTCCCTGAAACATATGAAGAGGAAGGAAAATGAAATGCATTATTTACTTGACTCATACAAATGACGAAAGTCAATGCTAATGAAAAATGAACACGGCGAAATTGTAAACGAATTTGGTATTGCTTGTATAAGCTACACATTTAAATACGCTTTTTCAAAATTGAAATATTAAAACTATCAATAAAATCAACGTTACAGTACCTGGTTGATCATACATGCGTCCCTCCTTGTCATTGTCTCTTAAATCGTCGCCTCGATGGTTTTTTGTTTGCCTACTGGTGACGGTGAGGTATCGTCTCCCTGTAGCATCAGCATTGATGTTGAAATCATTTTTCTGAATATCTCTCAGGTTCTCACGCCCTCTATTTCAGAAATAGTATAGATATTCAAATATTGTCCGGTTTTGTAATCCCTCCGAGGTATTTGTAGAAAAGATTTCACTTGCGTAAAGCTTCTCCATGTCTTTTGCATCAATTGGAGCTTTGTGTTTCGTATCCCCTAATCCCGCCTTTTTTAGGTTCACCAACACCGACTTGAACATTTCATTTGCTTTCTTAAATGCGTCGGCGTTTATAATATCCTCATCGCGCTTCTTTAAAAAGTATTTTTGCAATCCATACCTGATTGTAATCATGGATTTTTTAGTGCATCGGGATCCATCAACTTTTTTCAACTCCGCGTAAAACTTTCGAAGAATACCGTTCACATGTTCGCTTGTTTCAACCCCAAGTTCACTGATCGTTCCAAGTGATTTTTCTCGGAGATAATCCTTCAAGATGTTTACCGCAGTTTTTGATAACCTGTTGGGTATTTGCACTGTCTCTTTCGTTTACCAACTTTGTTAGTGTTTCCTCGTCAAAGTTGTCAAATCGTGTTCCGTTTACAGCCATTTTCCCAAACACCAGCCTTGTCGCTTTGCGATGGAACGTCAATGACGTCACATAAACGTCATCTGACGTCATGAAACGTCGTCAGATGACGTCCAATCAAAATCGCTACAGAAGAAAAGTCCGCCAAATTTGAATGCAGGTAAATAGCCTTTTCCCACGGTAAATAGTCCAAATGACTATTTACCGGGGAATAGCTTTTTATGACAGTAAACATTTTAATAGCATTTCTATTGACTACTTTTTATATAGCGAAAAAGAAGTAAAGGTATAATAATTCCGATTGTTGAATGTTATAACTGCAGTTTGATTTGAAATATAACAATGACACATTTTAATTATTTTTAAATTATGTTTTTTTTTTCAATTTGATAATATGTCAATAATGTCCATTTCGAATATATTTGAGATAACCGAGGCGGAACGACTAGCGGTATATATCGTTGTCAGGGTAGTGATGCGGTCCGAAGTGGAGCGAGCCGCCATATTTGATTTCAACCGGAAAGTAACTGTGAAATAGTCTGTTGATCAAATAGTATGACTGTTGAGCTGCTGAATGTGTGTAATGTATGCATCGGTCTACGCACGCGATATAGACTAAATTCTTCATAGTCACGACTTTTATTTTATTGTACGGATGACAGACACGTGTTTGCATGGAGTGTAACTGACGTAACTATGGACTTCCTCGAACATTCCTGAGGAAAGCCCCCGGCTGTAGCCTCGGCCAGCGATTCTTTTTGTTGTTTATTACCGTTACAATGCTTGAACACATATTATGTTTTGATGTCAAATACATTTTAATTGGATCTGTTAACAACTCTTTATTATTATTTTGAATCCGACAACGAGGAAACTTTGTTTACACTTAATACAGTAACACGTTAGGTCAACCGGGTAAGCTAATGACGAGCATGATATTGTCTGTGCCGCCATAGGATCAGTCTTGAGACAAACAGATATTCATTCTGTAATAAATATTAAGGAAATAAGCATGATATACTGTAAATTAGATTGAGGAAATACCACTTTCACTGTCCATACAAATTCAACTCCAGCAAAGCCTATACCTGTTCTGACAATTTACTCCACAACATAATCGTCAATATTGTTTGATAGGTTGGATATCATAAGTTTATTACATATACCAATGTACTGAAGTTAATGTTTTGATGGGGATTCTAGATCTGTAGTCATAAAAATTTTGCCGACAAAAAAAAGTCAGTTCACTTTTGAAAAGATCGTTATGATTTTTGGTCAAGTTGATTTCGAATAAGTGGAAAAAAAGGTGTCGTTAAATGATCGCTAGACAAGAAAACCTCGAAATTAAGTTGTCGTGAAATAGTCGCTAGACAAGACAAATGTGAAATTTGGTTGTCGTTAAATGGTCGCAAGACAAGAGAAATGTGAAATTTGGTTGTCTTTAATGGTCGCTAGACAAGAAAAACGCGAAATTAAGTTGTCATTAAATGATCGCTAGACAAGAAAAATGCTTAGTTGGTTAACAGTAAAAATACCAGTTTGATGTACCTACTTATACTATAAATATGATATAATTAATATCGTTGTCTCCCAAGGAAACTTTTCTGTTATCTTCGTAATAAGACCAGCTCTTAAACAACTGCGAAATTGAGTTTTAAAAGTTATTGATGTCATTGTCAAGTTGCACCGATAATATAAACTGTGAAAATAAAAGGAAAATTGAATGGGAAAAAAGAAGAAAAAAATAAATATAATAATTATGAAACAATGAAAATTTTGTCCCTTTTGTTATGTTTGGCCTCTGATTTCAATCTGAGTTAATCTGCCAGTCAAGCACATAAAACACATTAAAGCAGATACAATATGTTTAGAGTGAATCTAACCTGATCGTTGAGAGCGAAATGCCCCAGTACAGTTGATTCCTATCGTTATCAATGTTCTAGGATTTTGAATAGGAAAATATATTATGATGAATCATTTTTTTTATTTATCATTTTCTTTTTTTTAAGTGAAAACTTTGATCTGGATAAAACGGTTATCAACATTGATGCCTGTAAGTGTGGTACAGTTGTCTCCTTTCGTCATTTGCTCTTTGATACTTGATAGTAAGTCGAGGAGAGAACTTTTTGCACTTTCTTCAATTTATTTAAGGAGTAAAAATGATATTTCTAAAAAAAAGTTGATTCCGAATAGATGTCGGTTTATTTTTTTTACATCCAAAGAAGAGAATGTCACTTAAATTTAAACGGCTTTATTACTATGGGACAGCTGTCCACAGCGACGATGAGTTGAAAAACAATTATAAATTTTCTCAAAAAAATATAAACTCTGCTCACTGTCGGTAAATTCAAATTGCCATTACCAATATCTGGTACTACAATCAGGTAACAGGAAGGTATGCCTACCAGTCGGTATTTCCAACGCGTAGTTGGGCTTGGGTATCTTCGGCTTCGTTGTCAGATTCCTCTGTCGATGTTTCTGGCTCAAACAAATAAGGCTGGATACCTACAGCATGTTCATCACTACTAATATCACCAAACGATGATGAACCATCTGACATATGTAAGTCAATATCGTCGTCGCTTTCTTCAAATTCGCCTATGTTTACAATTTCCGCCAGATTGCCTAATCGTGTGGATTACCGCAGTGACGTCACAGCTTATCGGGCCCCAAAACGGAGCGAGTCGCTTAGAAGCTTGATTGCCGTTTGTTTCTCAGGTAAAAGCTTGGATTTCGACGCGCCGTAACTTTGTTATTCTTGTACCGATTTCGACGCGTTTTTTCGACTTTAAATATGACTGATACAAAACAAAAACGATAATATACACTGGATATACTCTTTAAACTTTCTCAATTATCACTTTACCCTCAGCTACTGGTACTTATCTTAATTTCTTTTCAGACATTATTGTAATTTATATATTAAGCTGTTGTTCTATGTATTGGACCTTGTTTGTACTTTCGCAATAGGAAGAAATACAATAAAATATTTACGAGCACATAAAGAAACTACTTAGAACATTTTACACATATTTTTCCTTGTAAAATTAAAAGCCTTTTTGAAATAGTTATTTATCTTTAACAAATTAACAGCATATTTTTTCTAACGTCATACTCATAGGCATTCAGGTATGCTTTTTTATTTATGATAGATGCAAACAAAAACAATATTAAACTATAACCAACCTTCACATTGACCGGAGTCCTTGTTACATAGGTTACAGTTTGCTGGACAGTTCTGACTACAGTCACTCCCATGGAATCCAACATCGCAATCTAAAATTCAAGAAAACAAATATAGTATTTATGTGGTCAGGCATGTATGAAAGTCATAAGGGATATAGATATATATAGGAACTTGAATGAGTGTTCATTTCATATGAAAACGAGGGTAAGAAGTTAAACTTAGTCTAATGTAATATGCAAAAATAATTCTCACAAAGTCCCTAGATATCAGGCGGATTAATGAGACATAAATGTTTAAAACAAAACATATACTTTGAGCGATAGAACGAACTATGATCATTAAGTACGGTCATTTGTCATCTATTCCTGTCGTATTTTTTATTGTAATACTGGAATATTGTCCTTTTTTCAATGGTATGATGCGGAATCTCAACTTTAGGTTATTTAAAATGAAATTCTAATAAGTGATCACGATTGATGGGTCAGCGTCAGAACAACGTTTCATTTGTTTGCTGTGCATAGTAAATTACATAATTTCTTTATATATATAAATAAACCCATGACGACACAGTTAGCAAATGGTGATGTTGGCCAAAGTTAAAAACAATTCGTCATATTGACTTACGTTTGCTCTTTAGTTCAACATATGACCCGATAAGTCTTGTATGATATAAAGTCAATAAGGAAGTTTTATTTAATGTGGGTTAAAGGTCAGAATGTAGGTCACATTGACTCACTTTTGGAGCAGCAATTTACATATGATTCGTTTAAATCAAGTATGACTTCTATAATGCAGATCATTGATTATGGTATTTTGGTATGAGGTGGAAAACTAAAGGTGTATTCATAAAAAAGTGTTAAAATCTTGGAATATCTAGTGATCTATCAACAAAATATTTTCATCAATGAATAAACGATATCTGAAGATTATTTTGATTGCAAAAGATAAGTTTTCTAGTATTTTTATCGAAGAAATTGTTTTATGAAAAATATTTAAACTTGAATCAACTTTCCTTACACATAGTCATTTTTTAATACCATTTACAAGCTAGAACCAAATGTTATGATACCAAAATAATTTCTTTTTTGTTTTTATGTTTGAATATGATACCTTAAATTCATACAAGTAAGAATCATCAGACGCTAAACTGATAAAAGGAGGTATCCAAGATGCATGGATAAACTTTTCATGGAATAAACACTGTTCCAACACGTAGTATGTGCCAATTTATGTATATGTGTCATATATTTTTTAATCGATCATAGGCGACCATGCAACACTTTCTTTGAAGCTAACATAGCATCACTTGAATAACGTGTTGTATTACTATGACGATCTTAAGGACCTGCACTAGTGATTAGTAATTCTTTTCTGATGACTAATAAAATAAAAATGATATTATGGTGTGCTCAATTTTGAGCTGTTGTAAATTAAAGATAGCTGTTTAACGTTAATTATGATTTTACCGCAATTTCGCTGTTTTGACCATACACATGAAAAGTTAAAGCAATATTTTATCATTTAGATGTCTTATAAGTATGAATATTCGGAAAAAGGACAAAAGCAATGTTTTCTTTAAAAAAAATAATAATATGAAACAGCCAACCCAGAATAGCAGTATATGTAATAATATGTTATATGATGGATAACTTTTTCTAAAACATTGAAGTTCAGAAGACAAAATGTTGATCTTTCAAAAACCAAGCATACAAATAGTGGGCAGTGTGTTTGAACTTTGTCCTGTTAAAAAAATGTTATTTTCCAACATATATTGCTAAAAAATCAAATTACTTTAATCTCACTAAAATTTAGAAATAAGAGACTAATGGCTTTGGTTTCTCATTTGTGCTTCAAATTGTCAAAAACTAGAAACAGCTAAAATGACGTCGCACAGGCGACCTAAGTGTACAGTTTAATGTAAAAAAGGTAAAGTTTCACATTTTTACAAAGTGTAAGAAATGCATCGTTTAAAATAGCCGCAAAATTGGTAATTTCTTAAATCTGTGTATAAAATTTTCTATAAACAGTTTAACTATTATGGACTATTTTTCATAAGTCATTTGCTTTAAGAATTTGATAAAAAAAAGAATATAGCCTTGATAATTTAAAATCCATGTTTCAATATTTCTTCAGAAGTTTTAATCTATACTCAATCATTTGACTGAAGGAAGCGTCAATTTATGTTAAAACAGGGTCTGTCATTTCTATGAATATTTGTTCAATATTTGGTAGCTTTATGTTTGAGAATATATTCTGATAACGTCTTATACCAACAAATAATTAAAATTTCTGATATGTTACAACCGTAAGTGATTTCATTTTAGGTTCAAACACCGTTACTTAACAGTACATATTTCATGCAGTAAACATTATTATACCTCACTTTCATTTAGAATGGTCAGATGAGAATAAGATTGATCAAATTGCATTAAATGAGTCAGATATTTCACCGGAATTGGAAGACGAGGAACATATCCCCAGTGAAAATAACCCTTGGAAGCTTTGCATGTGACCGGAAGTTGACGTCATCTGCAACGTCAACTAACAACGGCAACACTATTGCTTTTTTTTTCTTTGCAGGCCGACGAATTTAGCAACGTTGTTGGGAAATATCTTCATAACATCTTTTACTTTTTTCTTTTACTTTTGTTCGGTATAATAACCTTTGCCTTCGAAAAAAAACCTTTCCAAGGAGACAATTCTAGATGTATCCCTTCACAGAGGGCCATAATATTAAATTATATAAAACATGTATGAAACCTTATTGCGGTAACAATTTCCTTATGCTTTATTACACGTGTAAGTACCAGAGGAATGGTGTATAGGACTGGCCATACTATCTATCATTACAATACCATAGTTTCAATCGAAAACAGTACTTTAAGTATTATTTTCATTTGTTTATCTAAAATGATTCAAACATACATAAAACAATAGTGATGATTTAAAAATGTTCTTGAATGTAATCTTTATCAAAAGCAAGGGCGTGTTCGACAGTGTTATGACTCTAATTGAACGTTTAACCAGTCATGTATGAAATATATATATCTCTGTTTGTACACATTTGACCGTTTTTGTATATCAGGTTAAGCATTTCAAACAAGAATGAAACAATATACTCATTTAACCCTTACCGATGCACTGACCACTGACCATGTAACACACATTATCTTTACAATGAGCTGGACAGAGCACGTTACAATTGGCACCATGGTAACCAGCATCACATTCTGAAAATTGGTAAATGTGAATGCTATCAAAACTTTATATCTCGTTTTCCAAATTAAATGAAATAACACAAGATTTTTATTTTATGTAAAACATTGTGTGTTCCTTTAAACCATTCATGTTTTTCTGTATTGTTTTATTTAGTTTTTTAAGTACATACCGTCATAAAGATTTTCTCTGGTGAGAAATCAAAGCTATTCTATAATTGACCTTTGTCCAAATAATACAGATATTTAAAAATCGGAGTTTATATCAAAGTTGAGATTAAATAAACATTATATGGGGATGTGCTTAAATTTGAATTACATTATTAATGTTAATTAAAGTTATATGTTACTGTGTGTGATGTTGCCATGTTTTGATCATTAACATAAACTAATAAAAGTATTATCTTCCCAACTTTGCTGTCTGATAATTGTTTCTAAAACTACCGTTGTCATATTATTTTCAAATGATAAGGTTAAGTCTATCATTTCTGCTATTAAAACTTGAAGCTAAACATTACATTAAACTTTTTTTTTATTTCTGTATGAAAACAAACGAGACATATTGACAATTTACACAACATAGTTCACATTTTAGTTAATATTTTAAAAATTGAATTTAGCTGAAAATACTAATCAAATATGAAGAAGCAAGTATAATGTGTACGCTTATGAATGTGATACATATTTGGGTTAAAATATTTGACAATTACTTACGGTAACAGTTCCCCGAGATTCCATCACACGTGTTAGTACTACAACCAACCGGACATAGTGCACAGGTAGACCCGTAGTATCCGTTGTTACAGTCTTGAAGCAATGTCATGGAAAACATTTACCTTTCATTTTGTATAAATTACATTGTACATGTATACATGTTTTATTAAATAATAACTATATCGAGAGCAATTTGTCTTTAATTGAACATTGCTTTTTGGAATATGTCGATAACTTTATTGCAGAGTTCCTAAAATAGTAATCTTCAAACTTAATAAGAGTTTGTTTAGAGCGTTTTGACTCCTCGTGCTATATCATTTTTGACAAATTACGAAAATTAACACATTTTTTTCTGTTTCAGGTTTAAGATTTCAAGCAAGCACGAACTCCTTACCGTTGCACTGACCACTGTTTATGTTACACAAATTATCTTTACAGTTAACTGGACAGGACATGTTACAATGGGTACCATGGTAACCAGCATCACATTCTGAAAAAAAATAAATGTTTAAACTATTTGATTGCTGTAGTAAAGCAGTTTTTTTCGAAGAAGTTGAACGGAAATAAGAGATGTTGGTAAAATAAAAAAATAATTGGCGACCAGTTTGAAAAATTGCCTCAATGTTGGTCACGTGACATATGCAGATTATCCCATCGTTCAAATTAATTGGTATTCCCTATATAATAGCTGTGCCTAATTTGGTGTTTTAACGTAGAAAATTGTGCACTTTGAAATAGCATCTTAAAATGTTCTTTCGTATACATATTGTTTTTTTCGTATCAAACCATGCTTTTATGTTAGCCTGACTCAAAGTTTCCTATGTCAGGATGTTTACTTTAATTAAAATAAAATGAACATAGTTGAAAGGATCATAGAACGGGTATATGGAAGTAATTGTAAATAGCGTAAGGCTATTAAAAATCACGACAAATTACAACCCCTTTTAAATATTCACACATTAGAAATTTTGATCACCCAGGACCATCCGGCGTCCCGGAGCTCTGTTACGTCACAATGCCGGTGTTATTTTGGTTGTCACACGATACCGACACGACGATCACCAGTCTGCTTACGGGTAATCGCGGTACTATCCAACCATCTCCCGACAACCCACCGGAATGTGCAAGATCACGTATTGCATGGGCATTGCGGTTAGAGCCGATCTCTACTCTATTATTTCAGTAAAGTGCTCGGTGTTTATACGGATGTCCTCGAACAATATTTGGATGTCAAAATGATTTCATTTTGCATTTATTCAAAGAAACTATCGGCCTGGATCACTTTTATTTAATAAACGTTTGGGACAAAGTGTGCATTTACTGGTGGAAAAACAATGGAAGAAACAATTTATTTGTGTTAATGTTCTTGTCCATAGTGTTTGTCCTACTTGCTGTTATATATTCTAAAATGAATTTCGGTCAGGTAGATAGACACTAACGTCTTGCAACCATAGAAAAGACAGAATTACTGCTTTTAGAAACATATGTCATTGTCCTGATGAGATTAATCGTAATGATGTAGATATACCGTACACATCCGTATATAAACCGTTGTAATTCCGGAAACCACGGTGATACGATGTGTTGATACCGGCTGTGTCCGTCTCAACTGCCTGCCGTGTATAATCTTCTCCTTATCAACGTCGTAGATGTCCTTGTTGTGTCAGGGAACTCTCAGTGTGCAATCCATTTTCTTCCGAATGAAAAAATCATGTACAGATGACTCCGGACATAGCAAGGACATGTACACGGACATCTCTGTATAACACGGTAATACACGGATCATAAAGGAATCGGTACGGATAATACGGATGTATACATTGCCCATACACGGTCATGGCGGATTGCCACATCGGTCACAGGTGGTAGTTCCTTGTTGATCCAGCGCATTATCATTGGATGTGTGAATGGGGCTAACAAACTAGTAAATCCTCAAAAAATGGTTACCTTACGGCCTATTGTATATATTAAGCATCGCATAATCCGTCAATCATATTTCTATATACTACAATTACACTTCCAGCGAACTTGCCCACAAAATAAACACTGGTATACGCAACAGGAGCACAGGACAGTGCATTCTAATGTAAATTTGGTTCATTTATGCGTTCGCTTGCAGCCTTTCCTGCACCCACAGTGCACTAAAGAAAATGCGTCCACACCAGTTGCTATGCGTTATCTTAGTCGTTTTCTTTTGTCCAGCCAAATTGGTCTGGGTACGGAAAGTCTGACAACAACTCGACACACACACACATGTGTTATACATGTAACATTTTTAACAAATTACACGTACAACAAAATCACTTTCTTCGTATTAACTTCAGAATGTCAAGCAAGCATGAAATCCTTACCGTTGCACTGACCACTGCTTATGTAGCACACATTATCTTTACAGTTAACTGGACAGGACAAGCTACAATGGGCACCATGGTAACCAGCATCACATTCTGAAGAAAAATGATATTAAAAGTAAAAACTACATTGTATTCAAAGCTTTAATCTCTTACCGACCAAATCAAATAAAATGAAATACAAGTTATTTGCTTGACGTGAAAACCTTATTTTTTTTATTTTTGTTATCATTCTTTTGTAGCTTCGTATGTAAAAAAAAACTATATGTTTAGTCGTATATTTTAAGAATTGTATGCTTTGCGATTTAAGGTTTTTTGTGTTTTTATGCCGTTCCATTTTTCATGTACAAGATTACAAAATGTGCATACAGTAAGGATTTTCTCTGAGTAATTATAATTATAATGACTGCAATGTTGCATTGCCGTTCGACACACAACATTTTGTAGGTTTTAACCAAATTAAACGTAATTATTCCATATGGCGTGTCAGAGGACAAACGACTATTTTGTCTTATTTAGAGTACTTAAATTCAATGTTTTAATCCAAGATCAGCTAGACTGAGTATGAATAAAAAACAAAACAAATCAATAAATCTTTCAAATAACTCCTATGGCTGAGTCTTCGTATAGAGAAGCGACTGAAAATCATTTGATTTTTCATGTAATAAGAAATTTTAAATTTTTGAATTATAAGGGATAATTGATAAATAAAACATAAAGATAAGAAAAAAATGCCTTATGTTAACGATACATAGTTTCGTGTCTGTCCAATACAACACCATTGAAAACGTACATGTAGGTCACAGTGACCTAGTTAAACATTGGATTTATTTAGCATTAAAAACTGTAATAGTTTTGCTGAAAACTAAGATTTTTCAACGATTTGATAGCTTGAGATTGATGTTTAGTATTGCATGTGGATCTTGCCAAGACCTGCTTAAGATGATGACATCATATGGTCATTTTAACTAGGTCACGTGCATAAATTAGGTCATATTCAATTAACGGTATCACATGTCTAGTAGATATCCACTGTTTTTCTATGTTGATAGCACTGTGTGTCAAAAACTATGTGTTTAGTTGTCTATGTTAAGAATTGTATGATTTGCGATTTGAATGTTTTTGTCTTTTTATCGTTCCATAGTAATGTATAACATGTACAAGCCGTACATACAAAAGTACATACAGTACTTAATGATTTATCCGATGAGAGGTCAAACTTATTAAATCACTAATTTTTATTTAAATGTCTAAATGAAGATGTTTGATAACAGGGTTGAATAAGCATTACTTATAAGGTGCCGCGCTTGATTTTTAATACCTAATTATGTTTTTGATTAATAGCACTTATGGCAATAAACCATATAGTGCGGTTATCGGAGGGCACCTGTTGATTTGGTTGCGTGATACCTAAAAAAGTTATGTCAGAATTGCTGACGAGTTATTCCCCCTTTTTAAATGAAGACAACTTGGCACAATGGCAGCTTCGATAGAGGCTAAGTTTATGTGAAAAAATAATTGGTTTGAACACTCAATTTCTTCACCCTCCCTGAAATCCCTCCCATTGTTGGTTTTTGTTTCTGCTGTTGTTTTCTTTTTTGTGTTTCAGCCATGGTAGTAGAAGACAGGATCGTCACGGCTCCTGGACATCGCCCATGGTTCTACTGTTTTTATCAAAAGACTACTCCACAACTCATTGGACTTTGTGTTAGTGACAGAATTTTCCGTGCAGTTTCTGTTGTTGCAGATTTCGCGGTACATATTAATGATTTATATTGATTGATTGGCATCATATTGATTATATATGCTGTTTATATTGACGTGAATCAGTTGATATCTGTTTCCCAGTATCACTGATCACTATTGACATCTGATTGATTGATTGATTGATTGAATTTATTGTTTTATTGATTGAGGATGGTTTCCCAGAATCAATCAATATATTTGATTGATGGCTTGCCATTATGGTCTATTGATGGACCGGCGGCCATCTTAATTGGTGGATTACTGTTTCCCAGAATCTATCAATTAATTTGTGTTGCAATTTTGATGGAATTTTTTTGATGGCGTGCTATTATGGTCTATTGATGGACCGTGCCGCCATATGTATATATTCATTAAATCTGTGACCATAAATCCAAAATTGAAATTCTTTGTTGTCTGTGCATCTAATGATAATCACAATTATTTGGCACTTTGTGTTATATTACTTGAAATGTCCTGTTTTGATCATATTCATGGCAAACTAAAGTAAATTCCTACCTATAAGTGAATCCATTATATTTGCTCCGAATAATGCATGTAGCATATGCCCTTATTGTGTCGTACGATTTTGGACTTTTTATGTGTTCTTTACCGAATCGAATATTTATTTAACGCCGTTTGAATGCAACTAATAAAGCAGATCATAATATTTTGGAACTTGGGGTTGCATTTAGCTCTAGCAAAAGCTGTGCGTAACCTAGGTATTGATAAACAAACATGACCATTCATATGTATATATTTTAAAGATCAAAATCAAAACACCCACTTCTTCATAGTTTTGACAGATTCAAAACGTCATACAAAAACTCTTGATCAGTAACTTGTTCTAATCGAATCCATGCCCGTCAAAATGAGCGGGAAATCCGGATACCCGTAGAGTTTCCAAATACAACATGTAGCTATCTGAAAACCACATTTATAAGAGAAAGGTACCGTTTATAAAAAGTGTGCGTTTCAAAGGGTAATACAATATTAATATAATAGAAATTAAATACATATTTTAAGGCATAAGGTGCTCAACAGAACTGGTTCATGCGGGTCATTCTTGCTACCACCAATTTGTAGTAAGTGAAATGTTATTCTTATTTCACACAATGGACAATTGCAAATAGGTCACAGTTATACCAGCTACACTAACTTTAATTAAAACTGGTTTATTGCCGATATAAACACATCACAACTTCATTACATTTGACTTCACGATAGTGTTATTCCATGTGTGCCTTCCGATATGTATGACATGGTTTTATGTCCTAGCTGAACGAGTAAGTTATGCGATAAATCGGTACGTAGATAATGTTATCAGAGCATAACAAACCACTGTTCACAGCACAATTTTCGTTTACATTCTGTCGTTTTCATTTTTGGAATAATCGGCCCGAATATTTGATGCATATTCGAGAACGTGAAAAATACTTACGGTAACAGTTCCCCGATGTTTTATCGCACGTGCTTGTACTACAGCCAGTCGGGCATTGCGTACAGGTAGGTCCGTAGTATCCGTCAATACAATCTAAAAAAATAACATTGTATCATACGACGGTTTTGTATATATACAATACTTACACACTCATTCATTTAACAATGAGTAAACAAAGAATGAATGACATTTTTTGTTAAGGAAATGAACGTCTTACTTCTACTGATGCATTTTGTCCATTAACCGATTTGACGAAATCCATGTTCGTTTTATAGTACAGTATAACGTAATATCAACAGGACCACATATCTGGACGGTGAAGATCAAATTACACCTCCTTTAACTTCAAGTAGTCACGAAGGATGATGCTAATAACACTATATTAATGCTATAGTTCGCGGGGGTTGTAATTTCGTTTAATTCGTGAATTAATCCAAATATCACAAATTTTAATACCTCGCGTATCGAAGTTATAGTTTTATATATTAAAGTATATCACGTGAATGGTGATATCAAAGGCTACATACATATATAATGTAATTCGCGAAATTAAGCCCCCGGAAACAAATCCCAAACTACAAAATTTACAAAAATATACAATGTATGATAGTTTCCATTATATTTACATTGGCAAAAAGGGTTTAGTAACACATTCATCAGAGTTGAAGAGGTTAAGAAAATACTGGGTTTACGTCAATGTTAATTTTAAAATGTTAATTTTTTTTAATTTTAAAATCAATTATACTACTATACTACAATGTAGTATTTCCTCTATGCAGACGCATAAGCTGTAATTTCAAAATCTATTTTATATTTATTTTCTTTTATAATCACATGGATTTTTAATGTTAATTAACACGTTGCTCGTCATATTGTTAACATGCGATGATATGTATCATAATTACATTACACCGGTGTTCTAGCATATCCGTCAATCATTGCCTAAAAAGAGAGAGATTCGGGTTCGATACGAGATGATTTTGACATCTTTACTGCACTAGGACAAAGACAATGTAAGATACATCTAAGACATTCAATAGGTCAGAGGGGACTGTGCTATGAATAATTTAATTTTGCCGTACATCGATGCACATGCAGGTTATTAGTTATCAAACATTATGTAAAATCAATATTCTTTTCGTATGATGATATATTTTTTATATAAATACTACAAAATAATTACGTAACGCCATCCATCTAGATCTTTGCTTACTTTTATTTCCCACACGTGAGAAAAACAACCTCAGGCCTTCGAGTTGTGATTTCGTTTCCATAGCCTCAAGATAGTGGACATTAGTATAATAATAATAAAACTATATCAATCACTCCATTGACTGTAAAACAGGAAAATATCACCCCGAAGATTAAGATTTTTTCTTTGTCAAACACTATGACTGATAACGATAGTTATCTTGGCAAAGTAAATTCCAGTAACACGACATAAAATAAATCGATTGCATATGAAATAAGCTATCATAAGCCAAAACTGATAAGTAGTTTAATAATTCTTAAATATATTGGAGAGAGAAATATATGTTTTAAAAACATAATCTTGTCAATATTTACTCGAACATTGTCCTGGAGTTGGACAGCTCTGGTCAGCACAGTTCATTGGACATCTACAATATGTACCGGAAAATCCTGCTGTACAGCCTGAAACAAATAGGTAGATATGGTAAACAAACAAGTAGATACCTGATGATACTGCATATTTATGAAATTGAATGTAAATATAAGCATACTGTATTAATGTGAACAAAATACGTATATCGTCATGGATATATAATAAAGATACATAACAAATAATATATAAAGCAAACAATCACTTGACTTTTTTGTTTTAACATTCATCTGCTTTTGATTTTACTTCATCGTTATCGGATAGAAGTGGTGAAACGACAACATTTTTCATGTTTTCTTGAAAATATTAACCGCACTCCCACCAAAAAAAATAATTAAAGAATATAATCCGATTAATATTCAATTACTCTCCTAATAATTCGTCATTTAGAACATTATGACTAGTACATTGTAAGATTTTAAATTGATCTACCTTTATTTCTCTTATTGGGCCTGGACCTTCTGTCCCAATGTGGTCAGGGTCAGCATCTATTACAATTGTGTTACTTTCCCGGAGAGGTGTTAATGAAAAATCTTGTTCAGATCGAACATTCTATGATAAGAAGGGTTTCAAAGAAATGTACTTCTATTTTTCCTCCGGGCCAAGGAGGTCAAATTAAAGTATACATAATAGAGCCAACCTCTGTAATACGTCTGTGACCAAATTTGATTAGATTTTGTCAAGTACTTTATGACGATCGGTAGTAGCGATTTCAATGAATTTACTCTAATCTTAAGTGTCTTGCACTCTGCCCTTAGTCTAATTTCTTCTTAGAAGAATATAGTTTTATAATCTTCAAAATAATCGGCAATTCTTTGGGGAGTCTGTTATGAATCGTCTCATCAGACAAACATTTCTTTTAAAATTGTGTTAAAAGTTAAAAGTTCGCAAAACTGTTATCAAAGTTTGGTATATGGAAAATGTTCATTGACGAAAACATTACCTGAACAAGCCCCTGATGTACCATCGCAAAGATTTCCTGCACAGTTTGAAGGACATGGGGCGCAATTATCATCTGATCCATAATATCCAGATGCACAAACTTTTGTGTCTAAAGCATTAAACGAATATAAAGTGTGTAAATTCATTATCCATCAAAGGCATTTCGATGATATCAATATACTACATTCAATCAATTTAAATACATTGTGTTTGTCAATCAAATTATCCATCCTGCCATATCATCACTATATAGATAATATGGAACTGTAAACCGTCATCAAGATAAGGTCATAGATATGCAAAAAAAATGTAAAAGATATTATCAAATTACAAATTGGACGTATTGTCTAAACACCATCAACTAAGTGCTACGAACATAACAGTCACAGTGTCTGTTGGTGATCCCTAGATGCCGAGCTATTTAAAGCTAGATCTGAACGTGTGTTACATGAATAAAAAAGCGGTTAATAATACACTGTAAGCGTGCTATTGAGCTTATTGAACAATGACAGCTCGATCATACACCTGAAATACAGAAAGCGTGCCAACATGAGTAGGTGTACTAACTTATCTTAGAAGAATAAAAGCAGTTTATGATGAGAGTACACTCAGATTTTTGCGTTATATCTGCATAACATAAACAATCTATTCAGATCAATCCTTATAATTCAATTTACTTCCATTTTTTCCTTTGTGGGCTGATAAAGGAAATTTTTAAGCCAATGAAAATGCTCGTTACAAGCGAAATTGAATTATACAAACATACATACCACATATCCCGGCTGTTGGATGACATATGTTACTAGGACAGTTGACACAATCGTTATTGCAATGTCCATCTCCGTACTTCCCGGGAGTACAGCCTTAGATAAAATAAGCAGTCATTAGGACTGTTAATATGCACTATAGAGTACATAATGGATACAGAATAAACCTTATTTTATTATAATCATTATATGTTATTCATTCATTTGTTTTTACCGCATACCATCAATAACTTTCGTTTACTATTGTCCGAATTTAATTATGCCTTTATCCTGTTTGATTGGAAGCACAGAGATTATTCAGCGTTCATATTTGGTGTTACCCATTGTTTGAATTAACTTAGTAATATTTTGTTTTTGTTAAAGAGCAGTTCTACCAATTTACAGGGATCATACAAGAAATCTGTCATACATTTAGCAAAAACGAAACAGACATGACAGCGGTATGAAGAATCACTAACAAACTCCCAAATATCATCCATGTGGAACAACCTCATTTTCAAGTCATGTGGTTCCCCCAGGACATGCTCCACGTAATGATATGACCTTTGGTGAAACAACGTATGTGTCTTCTGCTTTAGTCAGCGCTCAGGCTCCTGTCGCAGAAAACCTATTCTGTCACTCGCGAACCTTGGATTCCTGTGTTGCAACTGTAAGTGTAGGATTTACCATCTATGACGGTAATATAGCCCTACATCCAGCCAAGCCGTTGTTGTTGTCCGGAAAGTATTTAAACCATGTGGTGTTGTATTTCTCTTTAAGGATCTCATGTGAAAAGTCATTTTTATCTGACGACAAACTTTTTATTTAGATTTTTGGAGATAGGAATTTATATCAAAGAAAAAAAAATAATATGGTGTTGTGCTTAATTTTGATCTATTATAAATAACAAAAATAATTGACGTAATCTGTGATTTTACTGGAATTTCACTGTTTTGTTCATACATATGACAAACTGGTTAATTGATAGATATGAATTTTAACGAAATTGACAATACTAATGCTTTCTTTAACAAAATAATAATATCACACGGTCACCCCATTATTTTTGCTCAGAACAGATGTATATGTTACCCCTACCCTCTGTCAAAAAAGTTATACTAAGTAAAATGTTTGCTAGCTATCAAGTCTTATGGCGATCAGGTAATACACCTGTACTGTGGAGGTTACCTGTTTTGATTGGTTAGAAATTGCTGAGTCAGGGTTACTGAGACGTGTCAAAATCATGCAAGATGTAGATGTAGACCTGTTTGTACGGCTCTAGGTTCACCAGAGGTTGTGTGCCAGGGAGAAATACAGAAGTTGTGTGCTTGGTAAAGGGCTGTGTTCCCAACAGTTTGAAGCCTTATACGAAGCTGTATGCTAGTTTTGGGGAAAATCTGCTACTTGGAGGAGTTGTATACAAGAGAGAGTGAGCTGTGTGACCGGAGTTAGGAAAAGAAACGCCAACAGTTAGTACATGATTATGTAATAAATGTAATGTTGGTTACAATTTCTATATGTAAAATATATTGCGTGATATAATATAAAGGTCATTGTTGTAGAATAATATCCTATTCGGTATTTTTGTAGGAAATAATATGTATATGAGAAATATAGAGAGAAAGAGATTTATTAGTAATATAGTAAATGTGGTTATAAGCTATATAATACAACTAAGCAGTGCATCTTATTGTCATTATAACCCTATGGACATAGACTCAGAACTTTGACTCTATAACCTTGTAGGTAAATTTGCGAAAGGGACCAATCTACCATGTGTTAGGCACCATGTGCTGAAACCCATATAGTATTAGCATAGGCACCATGTGCTGAAACCCATATAGTGGGCAGTTGAACCCTGTAAGCCCTAGTGTATACATACAGGAGTCATTGGAGTAGGACCACTACCATAGTGCGGAGTCTATACATTGGAGAAATTCATGTACAATTTGTATACATATGTGTCGTTGGAACTTTTGGGAGCAGTCGGACCAAGTGAACTATATATATAGTGCCCATAGACAATCTGGATCGAGGATTAGGGTTAAATTAAAACTGCCTATAATTAGGCTAAGCCTATACACATAAATCTTGACCCCTTTACTTTTTGAAGCTATAAAATAACTCGGTTTTGTTTACAAATTTTGACAGATTCAACGCTTCACTGAAGAAGTTCTGATGACTAAATTTTCTATTGGAGTTAAAAACGTTGCTGTTTCTAAAACTATCATAAAAATAGGGTCGAAGTTAATATAACTTTTAATTTGATTTTACATCATTGCCTTATTTTTTGCCAATAATTAGGCTAAATATTGACCCCCTTTACTTTTTGAAGATATAAAATACCTCGTTTTGTTTTACAAATTTTGACAGATTCAACGCTTCACTGAAAAAGTTCTGATGACTAAATTTCCTTGAATATTGCAGTTAAAAACGTTCCCAGATAACATGCCAATATTGGCCCGATGTTGGGTAATGGTCGTACGGTCGGGGGGTAACCGCTGGCAGTCGGTGTACTATCAATGGCCCAATATTGGCCCGATGAAGTACGACCAATGGTTAGGATGATAAAGTTGGTCCATTTTTGGCCCGATATTGTACGCCCAATTGTTGGGCTGCTTACATTGGTAAAATGTTGGCCCATTATTGGCAAATTGGCCGATTCCCAATAGAGTTTCATTAGGCCAGTGCGTTTTAAGACGATGCATGACAGAAATAAAAAAAAACATAATAAATAATATTTGAAAAAATATGTTATGTAATACACACATTTGCTGGAACTTCTTTAATGACCATGAAGTACATTTTTTATTTACTTTTTCATTTTTATCTTTCTCCTCCGTGTGTATTTGCGAGATTCATTGTTTGAAATTGATTTTTTTATATACAGTTTATTTGACTCGGTCTTCTGGTCACACTTATACCATTACGAGTACAAGGATTACAAGTGAGTCTAATTTCTGCTAACTTGCACTATCAATATTCCCCATCTGGTATGACACACATGACTATTCCTACCAATAGCATCCCAATTCATTTGTCTCTGGACCACACTCTATAGCTAGTTTACCAGGAGCTGACCAGCACACATGAATTCATATAAATTCAGGATTGCTGATATAGGAAGAATTACTTCAAGACTACAACAAAAGTGTAAGTATAGTTGCTTTTGTTTTACTATATTAGTTAATGATCAGTAATACAGTTCTTATATCTGTTTAAATGTGGTGTTGTACGAGATTCTCTTTTTGGGCATATATAACATTACTCTCTATGACCGTTTGTGATGTACATATTGTTTGGCATACGTTAATAGCTTCATTTCCATGTTCAAACTAAAGGCGTTGCTTGCTTATTTACTGCTGTTATTTGAGGTTTGACGCACAGTAATGTTCTCGAGAAAGGACGATTTAAAACGTGTAAGTTTCAAAACAAAATGTATAATTTTGCCAATTAATCAGTATTGTTATACATGCTAAAAGCATATTTCACAAAATAAGTTATCGGGTTGAAAGTGGTACATGTAGATGTAGATGTTAAAAAATGTGCATAATGTATATGCATATCATGAGACCTATATCATTAGAAACAACGGGATATATTATTTGTGAAAGGCTGGGAACGTCCTACTTATACTTATAGTGCATAGTGACCAGCCTCTGCTGCTGCATGTAACACTACCACATGTGTCTAAACCACATGGTCAGTCTTTACACTGTAGATAGTTAGGAAAGATTACATCCATGCACATAACAACATCATTTCCTAAGTAGTATAAGTTATTTGTCTGATATGATATAGTGGTTGAAAGTTCTACAAAAGAAGTACCTTTCTACAGCATTAGAGCAAATTTAAAATTATACATCAGTACAGAAAATTACATTTGTTATAGAATTATAATTAATATTGCTATAATCAGGCTGCATATGATCAAGTTTTGATGTATAGAATAGTTTACACTCCCTTTACAACATTCCTCTGTAACATGAAACTAAAATCCCACACCCCTTATTTTTCTTCCGTCTATATCCTTAACACTGACCACTAGTCTCCCTCCAGGCACTTAGTAAGGAGGTTATTGATAAAAAAACTATAGCATCATCTGATTTTGTTGGAAATCCTCAAAGTATGTGCAAATTTTGCTACTTGGATACTGATAGTACGGTATTTAGAAATTTGAGAGAACAATTGAAGCAACAAGGGAGTCATTTGACTGAAAAGCTAGTAAATAAATAAGTTTTAGTTTATAAGAATGATATTTAAATACAATATTTCAATACATTTCAATAAATGTATTTACTTTTTTTATTATAGAGGCTGTAAGAAAAAACAGAATGGCATCTAATGCAACATATGCTGAAATTCAACATCATAAAAGCCTGGCTTTGCACTTTTGGAGATAGAGAGGGAGGAAGCAAAGAAAGACAAAACCAAGAAGCCGGCCACTATATACAAGAGTAGAGACTGTCCAAGAAAGTGGAGATCCAGATTAAATTAAACATGTGAAATATTTCCTTTTGTGCCATTGACTTGAATTCCTTTGGATAGATTGATATTTTCCATAACTGACATTTAAAACAAACATACCTGTGAGCGCAAGTTATACAAGCTTATTTGATGTTATTTCTTTTTATGTCCGGAAGAGTAATAGTAAACTGTTATGAATATACAAACAATTAACCAGATTTGGGAAATACCACAAAAGGCTTGATCCTTAAAAATCAGCTGCCATGCTCTTTAATTATTAGTATGTTCTTTTTATTTTAAATATATTTTTGTTGTTTTTGAAGTAAGAAATTACACTACAATGTTATTCCATATCTAATAGTTGCATTTTTCTTTGCTGACATTTTGATAATTTAATAATAACAGGTTATTTCATCATTTAATTACAATTAATATGGATTTAAATTTTGGAATCATTATTTCCAATATGTCTTGTTAGGAAATATGTGTATATGGATAATTGATCTCTTTTAAAAAGTCTATATTGACCAATAGAATCAATGCATTATCAAATGTTGAAATAACCTGTTCAGCTCATATGGAATATGAATATGTGTTTAATCAGACAATGTAATTTTATGGCATTCATGTGAGAGATATTTACTAAGCTTAAAATTAACAAATGCTTATATTTAGCATCGACACAATGGATCTGACAAATCAACATCAGACTAACATTGGGCCAACAGGTAGTCTGAATATTGGGCCAATGTTGGGCCAATATAAATGCTAACATCTACATCGGCCCAATGTTGGCCTAACATTCAAACACCGACGTGCCAATATTGGGCCGACACTGAACCGACACACTGGGCCGACACTGGGCCGATTTGCAAATCAACAGCGGGCCGATGTCAACTGCCAATATTGGGCCAATATTGGCATGCTATCTAAGTAACAAAGGTGAAACGATGGTTATCACTTTGGGCCGTTTTACGACCATTCAGCGATAAGCATTCAATATACATAAGGGTCAGCTGCACCTGCTGCGTTGAAGTGTAGATCTAATACCAAGCAACGTGCTGCCGGGAAAATGTCTGATTATGTCTTCCATGCTAAGTTGAAGTAAATGAAGGATGGCAGATAACCGTCATAACAAAAATATACAGTCGAGTCTTGTAAATAGAATCAGAGGAAAGACGATTTCTTTTGAAAGAGGATTCACTACTGTCATCTGAGCCAATTTCCTTTTCTCCTAAAGAATTTAGGAAAATTCACTTGCCTTAAAGAAAATAGTCGGGACCATTCTTCTCAGGGGTGCGGGTCGTAGATGTTCCTCTGATGAAATCCACGCCCGGTCTCAACTGCATCCTTGTCGGACGAAGCAAAATACGTAGCATGACGTCCCATTATCGAGTGTTTTAAAAATTCATCCAGTGCGTAATTTGTTCCTTAGCCGAGGGTAAATGACATCACATCACAATAATACACCGGTTCGTTGTATATAGCATATAGTGAAGTATTAGAAATATTACAAATAATACATGATTACGGGCTTAGTTATTGGAGCTGTGTGTATACATTTTGCACGGATTTTAGTATAATATCTGTGCTACCAAGAACAAGTTGTTTTAATTCAGTTTTCAATATGTATTGTGCGGCAGAACACAAAGTGTTATTACATTTGTAGATATGAGTAGTGATGTTTTGTCATTTTCTGATTCTGCTTTATCATTGTAGATTTGTGACAAACAAGTAAATACTTCAGACTGCGGCTTCAGTATTTGTCATTGTTCTTCGTTCTAACATGTAACATAAAGTTGATGTCTGCAGAAACGTACATCCATTTTACTTGCTAAAGTAAGTCATTCCAACTCATTGCAATGCCATTCGACCTCACCACAGCTCCTCTAGCATTTACCAAGTTTCTGCAGGCGGTGATCCTCCCTCATTGTCGAGTATATATGTTTACATCTACTTCGACAAATCCACTTGATGGTGAGATCAGATGCAAATTGATATCTGAATTATTTTGTAATTTGTCTCTTTTAACTATATGTTTTTAAATATCAGTACTCAGTACTTTTAGTAAAGTAAAAGTTCATCCTTGACAATTAGTTTTAACTTGGATATTACTGCATTACCATTGCAGAAAAATGTGTTCAAATTTATCAGGGTCTTCCTTATATACATCGGTCTAACGGTGTCAAGTCAACGAGAAATAAAGATATTTACATAATGTACACACATGTTTTCTCCGTTAAGTCAAACAAATATATGTCTTGGATGAATTACTAAGCTAGTAAACAATATGAACTGAAGAAATCTCTTTATTTTGTGTTATTTTTCCTAAAATCAAATAATATTTACTTACCGTAAACGTACACCTCACACAGTTCTAATACAGCATCATCCGAGTACCAGGATTTGGCCTTTACTCGTCGGTCATTGTAGATAGTAACATACCGTCCGACACCTGAACACACTACGTACTGTATCGCGGCCACTGAGCTTAACACAGCAAACGCGTCCTTGTAACACCGTGCTCCTAGTCTCCAGTCGGATGTGTCAGACAGATAGATTTCAAAGCCAGCCAATCGATTGAGTGTTCCTTGGTCTATAAAGAACAATTTCCCACTCAGTAATCAAGCATTGTAATATTGTAAATACATTAGAATTGTACTGTTAATTGTTTAACATTGACAAAACTATTAATTTTCTTTACTTAATCAGACCCAAGCAAAAAGCCCACGTGGGATTGTAACTCATGACAGAGAAATGGTAGATATTCGTACAATGTGTATAAATAAGCAATACCACCCTATGGACCGATCCAGTCTATCGCATTGCCTGAGTTTGCAATACGAGTAATCCAGCTTGCCAAATCAACACATATAGGTAGTTTTGCATACGCACAAATTGATCACAAACAATGGAATTTTATTATCAGTTGAGTTGCACGACTGAGTGAATGTACCAATGTGTTATAGCACATGTAGTGCGAGTTTGGATCTCTATTACTATTTTTATTATTCTGAAATAATTTATATATTTATTTCTGTACATTAATTTAGCGTATCAAAATTTAAAGTATATTTTCGTATTATATTTGTAATTTATAATATATCTTCCTTTGCCAGGCGGTTTTTTCAAGAAAACATTATACACCTAGGTATTAAGGCTTTATTATGGAAAAATCGAATATCAGTTTTGCAATACTTGCTACATAATACTTTTAAATCGAAAACAAAATAAGTAATCTAGGATTCTAAATCGTTAAGTTAAAGTGGTTGTGTCACATATCCCAGCAATTTCAAGAAGCTTCATAATCTGCATAAAGAAACATATTATTATGCATCCTCTTTCAAATTCTCGAATATTTCGAACATGCCATTTTTATTAATTGGCTTTCATGACTATTTTCCTTAAAACTTAATGTTATATATAGCAACATTAATACCAACCCTTCTCCAGTAACAGTGTATGATAGGTTTTTTTTTTCCAAAACGGAATTAAAATAATGGTTTATATCAGCAGATTATATTATTTTCACGTGAGTATAAATAACTACATATTATGATCATAAAGGACCTCTTTCACGAACGGTACAAATTTGTCATATGTAATAACATTATTGCAAACCCTTGAAATACGTTTAAAAATTCAAAATGTCCCAGGGGCCGGTGCTATGGCCAAATTAAAATTGTCCATTGTCCGTGAAAGTTCTTTTGCAGCTTACATCTTGCAAATGAAATTTCGGCTACATTTTAAACATAGAAAATTTCGAGAGATTGAGTACTATTTACGGCCATGTCAACAAACGTGATTCACGCTTTTACAGTTTGAGTGCATCGAAGTTATATTTCTAATTTAAAATGTGAGCATTTAAGAAAAATCGAGGACCGGTTAAAAGTTTTCGTTTTGATGTCATAATATGGCAAGGTCTATTTTTAGGAACTTTATATAGTCACAATCGTATGTTTAGATCATTACTATATATCAAAATTATCAAACATTTGTTATTTGAGGGTCATTACCAATTGTTTTGCATTTGAAAAGACTTTACTAACATGCGCTCTTCTACCATGTTATTTTGTTATTATAGAGCGAATTTGAGGTGAACAGGGTGATTACATTGGAAATCTGTAATTGTGTGGTTTGAGATCGAAGAGTTACCAGGTTACAGGGGTCATTTGTTACAAACATATTATAAGAATCCACAGGGCTATACCAATATTTCATGTTATAATTCACACTTCTGATTAATTAAGATTCCTGTTAACAATTGCAAATCTCTTCATTTTAACATACCGGTATACATGTATTGTTTTAAGATTTTACATTTAATTTTTACGGGCGACTCATTTATATATTCATTTCGACATATCAAAGTAAAATATATCTATTTAATCTTGTAAAATAACTAACTGCATGCAGCAGTTTTGCAATAGTGAAAATATAAGTTATTTGATAGATAGATCATCAAAACTTGATCTTATCTATATTGTAATTCATTATATTGAATCGTATGTCAGTATTATTTTGATAATTAGAGAATCAAATAATGTTACTCTGTATAAGACACAAAAGGAAAGACTCGTTAAATGTTTTGATCGCGGTACACGTGGTGTATATTCCAGCTTTAAAGTGCGATGCGATGAAAAATCACGATAATATGCTGATCGCGTCTTCTTCACATTAACATGTTAATATGCATACAGTGCAGTATGAAAAAACGTTGTTTGTGCTATTGGTAATTGATTTGATTCTAAATATATGCATTATTAGCTTCACAAGACGAAGTCTTGATCATGATCTAAAAAAAAAACTCGTCAGATAACCCTGTGATCATAAGAAGGCGTGAGCGTGGCTGAGGGCGGGTCCATGGCAAGAGGAGGGGTTGAAGCCATAATGTGGTTTATTTGTTTTAATAAGATCGTAAATTACTCACATTTGCCCAACCACATTACTGTTTAGATAAAGCAGTTTGTTAAAGCGCCATCCTTAGATGTTCTTTTGCAAGTTAATAAGAAGGAATTATTGTTATTGAGTAAACATTTAGGCCTAGCCATCAAAACTAATTTGATGAAAGCTGATATTCGGAATGTTGTAATAAGATATTTTGTTGACAATGGCAAATTTGACTCTAGTGCATTAGATAGTATAGAGGAAACAGTCACTCCAGAAATCCAAATTAGACAAATGGAACTTTAGCATGAAATGAAAATAAACAAATAGAGAAAGAAATGAGAGAAAGAGAAATAGAGTTAAGAGGAAAAGAAAAAAAGACAAAGAAAGAGAGTTAAGAGAAAAAGAATTAGACAAAGAAAGAGAGTTAAGAGAAAAAAATGAAAGAGAATTAAAAGAAAAAAGAGATTGAGAGAGATCAGATGTTAGAGCCATAGAAGCAGAAAATTCAAGCTGAAACAGAACTTAAAATTAAAGAATTAGAGCTAGCTTCTCAGGACAGTTGAAGTAATCCAATTTTTAGGGGTTTACAAGGAAACAGAGGTTTTGATGTTAGTAGAAACTAGGTTAGTTCCTCCTTTTCAAGAGAAAGAAGTTGACAAGTATTTTCTTCATTTTGAGAAAATAGCTGACAGTATGAAGTGGCCTGAAGTTAAGCTTACAATGCTTCTTCAGAGTGTCTTGGTTGGTAAAGCTAGAGACATTTATTCTTCTTTGTCTGTAGATGACATTTCGAATAACCAAGTAGTCAAGAAAGCTATTTTGAAAGCTTAAGTTCCTGAGGCTTACCGCCAGAAATTTCGAAACTCGAAAAAGAGGGATGAATAAACTCATGAAGAATTTGCAAGAGAAAAAGAACAATTATTTAATAGGTGGTGTGATTCTAAAGAAATTGATGACGATTTCGGTAAATTGAGGCAATTATTGTTGATAGAGGAGTTTAAACGTTGTGTCCACACAAACATAAAATTCATTTAGATGAGAGAAAAGTTGAAACACTTAGTGAAGCGGCTTTCACCCACAAAGGCTTATTTGTTAAAAACAGTTCCCAAGACAAAACCAGTACCACAGGTACTAGTAAATTTGGTCAGCCTAGGAAACCAACATTTAGTGGCCCTTCTAACGACAAACCTAAACTAGGTGATAAGACTAAGTCTGATTCTAAAACAGATCATACTGCAGGTGTGGGGTCTCCTTCTGGTCCTGTTTGTAATAACTGCAAGAAAGTAGGACATGTTATGTCTGAATGTTATTCTCTCCAGCGAAAGGAGCAAAGGCGTAAAAAGTAAGTTCCTTTTGTGTTAGCTATGTCAAAGCCTAGTCAGAATCTTAGTAATATTGTGAAAGATTATAAAGTGTCTGTTGAGATTAAGAGCTCAGAGTCTGATAGTGTCTTGGAGAAGTACTCTCCCTTCATTTCTGGAGGTTTTTTGTTTCACTTACTAGTGATATCACCAACTTGAAACCTGTGAAGATTTTGCGAGATACTGGGGCTTCCCATTCTTTGATATTAGATGGCGTAGTGCCTTTGTCTGAGGAGACCTCATGTGGTAGTAGTGTTTTGCTTCAAGGTGTAGAGTTAGTTTTGTTAATGTGCCTCTCCATTGTGTTTATTTAAAGTCAGACTTGGTAACTGGGCCTGTCACCATTGGCGTTAGACCGGAACTTCCCATAGAGGGCGTGTCGCTCAATTTAGGCAATGACTTGGCTGGAGACAAAGTTAGGGTGGATCCCTTAATATCCAGTATCCCTAATAAAACAGGCGGTACTGAGACTATTCAACAGGAGTTTCCTGGCAGCGTCCCTTCTGGTGCTGTAACTCGTTCAATGAGTAAGAAGGTTTCTGATGTTGCAGTAGCTGAGGATCATTATAGTCCAGGGTTAGGTGACACTTTCTTGGCTCATGATATAGAGTATGTCGGGGGCAAGTGTGATCGTTTGAGTAATCCTGTAGACTTTGGTAGTGGTAGAGATGTTCCTAACAAGGATACTTCTTTGTCTGACATGATGAGTGAATCATCTTTGTCTAGAAAGGAGCTTATAGTAGAACAGGAAAAAGATCCTGAAATCTCCTTATTATGTAATCGGGCTTTGAGTGAGGAAGAGGCTGAGAAAGTCTCGTTTGTTACTGCCGTAAATCAGGGGTGTTGATGCGCAAGTGGCGCCCCCCTGATGTGTCTCCCGAAGAGGACTGGAAGGTTGTCAATCAAATAGTTGTCCCATCGAGGTATAGGCAAGATATTCTGAGTTTGTCTCATGATGTACCTATGGCAGGGCATTTAGTTGTGACCAAGACTTATAACAGGATCTTAGATCACTTCTTTAGGCCCAAGTTGAAACGGGATGTGGTTGATTTTTGTAAGTCTTGTCATACTTGTCAGGTGGTAGGGATACCTAATCAGAAAATCCCTGTTGCACCTTTGCACCTCATTCCAGCATTTGAGGAACCATTTAGTAGAGTCATTTTAGAATGTGTAAGTCCTCTACCCAAAACTAAGTCTGGGAATGAGTATCTTTTAACTATTATGTGTGCTTTCACACGTTTCCCTGAAGCCATTCCACTCAGGAATATTAAGGCCCCTAACATAGTCAAGGCTTTGGTTAAATTCTTTACACTGGTTGGTCTTCCAAAAGCTGTCCAATCGGACCAAGGTTCGAGTTTCATGTCTGGTATTTTTCAACAAGTCATGTCCCAGCTCCAGATCAGGGAGCATACGTCTAGTGCGTATAATTCAGAGTCTCAGGGTGCTTTAGAACGTTTTCATCAGACATTGAAGAATATGATGAGATTTTATTGTTTTGAAAACAAAAGAGATTGGGACGAAGGACAAAGATTCTAAATTGAATCTCTTAGAGTATGTGTCTAACTTTAAGCAAAGGTTGACAAGGACATGTGAATGGTATGAAAAAGATGCCCGTGCAAGAAGTTTTGATCCAGGTGACAAAATTTGGCTCTATTACCAATACTGGGTCAGCCTTTGCAAGCTAGATATTTTGGACCTTATGTTGTTGAGAAAAAATGTCGATGATGTTAACTACATTGTACAAACTCGAGGCCCAAGACAACTCAATTATGTCATGTTAATATGCTTAGGGAATATGTAGATAGAGAAGAGAGCAATACATCTAAACCTATTGCTACTTTGGCCTCTGTACCATCAAAAAGTGAAAGTACAGCTAATATTTGTAAATTAGACTTAGATGGTGATGAACAAGATGTAGGTTTAGACTATGGTGTAAAGTTACGGAACTCAGATGTGCTCGGACCTAAAACTGTGTCATCTATCGGGAAAGGAACGCAATGAACTGAAAGATTTGATACTTGAGTTTAAACATTTGTTTCCGGAAACACCAGGAAAACATATGCCATTTATCACGACGTTGATGTGGGTGATGCGCCACCTGTCAAGCAACATCCTTACCGTGTCAATCCTTTGAAAGAAGAACACTTAAAGAAAGAAATTCAATACATGTTGGACAATTATATTATTGAACCAAGCAAAAGTGAATGGAATCTCCATGTGTTCCCTGACTTCAAAAAAGTTAACTCTGTCAGTAAAAATACTCTTCTCTAATTCCAAGGATTGACTCTTGTATTGACAAAGTTGGCAAAGCCAAGTATGTTAGCAAGTTTGACCTGTTAGGTTATTGGCAGGTGCCATTAACAGAAAGAGCTAAAGAAGTGTCGGCATTTGTAACTTCACAAGGTTTGTACCAGTACAAAGTTATGCCGTTTGGTATGAAGAATGCCCCGGCAACATTTCAACGTCTTCTCAACAGCGTGATACCAGACCTGGAAGGCTGCGATGGATACATTGATGACGTCACCAACTACCACGACACGTGGGAAGACCATCTTTATTTTAATAAACAGTTTAAAATATTTGTTGACGCCAGCGATGTAGGTGTTGGTGCTGTTTTGATGCATGGAGGTTCAGAACACATTGACCATCCAATTTGTTATTTCTCGAAAAAGCTTGACAGGCACCAGATAAATTATTCCACCAGAGAATGTTTGGCGTTGATTTTGGCCTTGAACCAAATTGACGTGTATCTCTGCACTACAGTTGTGCCGGTGTTGGTCTTTACCGACCACAACCCTTTGACATCCTTTGGGAAAATGAAAAACAAAAATCAAAGAATTCTCAGGTGGAATTTGACTTTGCAGGAGTACAATCTTTACATCAAACATATCAAAGGGAAAGACAATATTCTAGCAGATGCTTTATCAAGGATTTAAATATTACTTGATATGTCAAGAAAGTTTCCTTTTCAAGAAAACTTTCTTTTCTTTAAGGAGGGGTGTGTTATTTATGACACTAAATACATGTAGTTATGAGATAAGGGAGATAACTCCTATAGCTTTTTTATCAATACATCCTATGAAGGTCATATCATTGATTTAGGTTATAGAACTTTCTAGAATATAATCATGTATAAACAAATATGTTTGTAAACATGTTGATTTTAAGTAGAGATCTAGAATGATCTATTTCCAGAAAGTTATGTGTGTTTACTTGTTTACTGTTTTTAGTTAGATATTTCTAGAAGTAGAAGGGTCTCCAATATTCTTCAACTAGGGTTTAGCTATATATACCCCAGCTGTCCAAGGCTAATACATACACTGTATTCCAGTAATTAGATGTTCCAGAACTGGAAGGAATTAAAGATGTTTAAGTAAATATATACCAATAGCAGTATATAGACTAGCGACAACAAATTAAAAAAAATCATAAAACTGATGCAAACTTATGAGTAAGGTTTGATGACAGTGACAGGCAGCATGGGGACAATTTGTATTAATAATACCTTTACTTTATATTACAATTATTATGCATTTATCTTTTTTATGCATAAATTTGCCAATATTTTATGCTTTCAAGTACACCAAGCCTCAAAACATGCATATATGCATATAAGTAATTATATAAGTATCAACTTATAACATGGAACCACTTTATACAACTTTTTCCAATTTTCAGCAGAGATTAATTTTGACCAATTCGATTCACTTGTTCTACTATATTCAAACTATAATTGAAATAGACGTACCGGTACATATACGCATGTATTCCTAGCTGGTTGTCAGTTTCCCTAGATACTGGTGGATTGTAATTGTTATTATATACATTTATTTTGAAATGTAGTACTTTATTAATATATAACTAAAACGAAGGAAGAAATTTGTATTTATTGTATGATATTTATATATATATAGGTATGATATATAATTTTAATTATAATTGTTTTAAATAATAAATATGTAGTCATTGAATTCATAGTTTGATATCTGCTGTTTCAAGGAACATAACTCTACAGGTAAATATTTAATAGTTTTAAAATTAAATCACAGTGTTTTTGCCTCACATTTTAAAAGAATGGTACTATCCATGTTCCTATTACAACTATCATTCAAACTAAGGCATGATACCATTAACATACATTTCAACTCCAAATGAAGTAACTATATAAGTCAACCCTCGTTAATAATTAAATAATTTTATGTTCCTGGAGATCTCATTTATGAATTCTGAATATTAGGACAGTTGTGTTAAACACTTACAAGGACACAGTTACTCTCAGGTGATATCAATCATATTTATAGATAGCAAATTTAGTATTTCCATTATAAATAATAATTTAAAAAAATGATTAAAATGAATAAATGCTATGCATGTGCATTGGTCTCAATATGTGACGTTATACTTTGACTAGAGCATTTGTGTGCCAAGTCTTGTGTTTTATATAATACACGCACAATAAGTTTAGGTATAACAGACGTGTACATACAATAACACATTTAAATCTGAACAGCAAAGAATTTACCAACAAGCACGAGATAGTAAAATATATAATCACCTCGTTCATCTACTTATTTGGACAAATTCGAATTTTTACCTATAACAGTTACATCATGTGACCTTATATATTAACCTTGATTCACAGTTTAGGAAATGACACAGCTACAAGTCTATTATGTAATAGCTAAAGTTACATGTATAGCTAGAAATTTGTTTATATGCAAAGGCACACACTTCCTCTTACCTACAATGAATAAATGAAATAAATATACATATGGGATTTAAAGTACATAACTGCATTGTAATTTCTCAGTTGGACAACTAATTATTAAAGGTCAATTAAATCTGTGTTATTCAATTTGCTGTCATTTTACTTTTGTTTTATGAGTCACACATTCATGCATGTAGGTGCAACAAAGAAGTAGTGTTGATCATGATTCCATTTACGATTCTGGATTCGATACTCATTACTTTCATTAGTCACAGTGTGAGAGGGATGTACAATTAGCATGTTATTTCAACTTAAATGGTCACTGGTATGTCATGGTGTTAATTTTGTATGTTAATTGGGAATGGCTTAATGTACTTTAATTGTTGGTATTGAGTTGTCAAAACTGTAGAAAAGTTTAGAATTTGTGGTTTATACATGTATATCCATAATTAAACCATTTGAAAATGTGTCGATTCATGATCATTTAGATAGCATTTTGTTTTGCTAATGTTTCAGCCCCTTCAGACAACTGTGCTAATATTTCAATATTCGGATACAAGAGTTTAAATGACATACATATATTGGTACCTATAATATTGTAGATAATAACTAGAATCACTAACAGTATTAAGTACTGACTGGTTTAATTTGCCCTTAGCAAGTGACAGAGGCCCCTGAATTTTTCAAGAAATCACTGCCCACTTAAAAAAAAAACAAAAAAAAACCGCTGACGTGATGTGCTGAGATAATAACTTCAGACAATACAAACTAAAAGGTTTGGGGGTTGGGGTGAGGCTAACATAGTAAGTTGCATTGGGATTCCTAGAAAAGGGGGAGGGGGTCCCTGAAATAGGAGGCCTTGATTGCATTTGGGAGAGTCGGTATAGACCGTCTCTTGTGGCAGGATCCTAGGATTTGGTCTCGCATGCAATCAAACCTGACTTCAATCTAGTTCTAGGTTAGGTCTCATCCATGATTTACCATGGGGGGGACAGGAATTTTAGTCCACTCCCGAGGAAAACCGGGTGGGACATGGTAGGCTCTGTTAGGTCTCATTTATGTTTACCATGGGGAGACAATAATTTTAGATTAAAACTAAAATTAGTTCACTCCTGACGCACCAGGTGGGACGACCTAGTAGCTTCACTGGTGCTAATTACCACTGGGGAGTTCTTGTTTACCATGGAAAAATCATATGTTATATGATTTACCCAGGGGACAGCAACAGATTTATAGATGGGATATCTATATAATGTGATACATGTATATAGATACAAGGCTGATATGCACAGTGCTGATATGCACAGTGCTGATATGCACAAAATGGCAGTGCATCAACTGGATTGTCGTACGATTGCTCTCACTCAAAATTACTTTGGGGAGATATGAGACCAACCCGTGCTTTACCTGGGGGGTGATGATGAGCCATTAAGTGTATGTTATACACAGGCGGTCAGTTCCGTGTTCTTGGGATCCTTACTGACATTGCTATGGCCTATATAAGTGCGAATATGGTAAGGGGCAAGATTAGATGTACCTTAAATTCAATTGTGGCTTTTCATGGGAGAAGGTATGTTTTGCAGGCACTAGTTCGTAGTTGTAAGATACCGATAATGAATAAAGCTTGGTATAAGTATATTTATGGCGTTCATTTTGTTGGTTTTAAATATATATTGAGGATAAATCCCCCTTTTCTTACAATATCAAAATTAATTTAGCCTATTCATATCACCAGTTTAACATATGACGTGTAGTTCCATAGCACAGATCAGGCCTACAGTACAGCTGTAGTATATTTTAGGCTCCACATACAAGATCGAGTAACTACTTTGAAACCCAGCTATTTTACATTCGAAAATACCAGAAATGAATAAAGTTTGATAAAAGTAGAAAAACTGTGTTAGTATTATTGAGTGATCTAATAGGTAACAATTTCAATTGACTTTCGTTAGCGTGACAACTTCTGTCTCTCATGCTCGTTTGAACCCGAGATTTTTCAGATCATACGAAAATTTAAGCACATGGTCGGATTTAACAGCTATCGCAAACTTCTGATGAAGTTGTTTGGTACTCGAAACAATAGTCATCAAAATAGAATAGAGAAAACCAAGCTAGATAGTTGTAGTCTGGATAAATAGATTTAATAAAATCCCATATAAACTGAACACAAAATGTCGCTCTTGACATACAAACCGATGTTTTAGTACACACGATGATTTCGGATAAATATGTTTATTTTCAAAACTAGGAATCCATAAAAATGGTTGTCTTTTTTGTCCTTTACATGTAAATACTTTTGGTATATAGCAGTATGAAAAACATTGTTTGTGCTATTGATAATTGAATTGATACTAAATATACGCATTACCAGCATAACATTTAGTGTTGATCATGAATCTAGCTCGTCAGATAGCACTTTGATCAGAAGACGGCGGGGCGTTTCCATGGACGGGGACGTGGCAAGAGGAGGGGGTCAAGCAATAATGCAGTTTATTTAATTTAATGAATCGCAAATTACCCTTATTGGGCCCCAATCGTATGACTGCTTACGGATAGTAATTTATGTATTTTGGAAGAAAAAACACGATTAGTGTTGCAGTTTTTGATATGATGTTTCAAATTTTATGATTGAGAGAATGTTTTAGGATATAATATACAGTTGTTTCATGCCTTATCAGTCAACAGTCAAAACTCTTTTCCAGAGGTGTTGAAACCAACCTGAGGAATTGTTTCCCGAGGCCGCAGGCTGAGGGAAACAGTTTCCCATGTTGGTCCCAACACTTCGGGAAAAGAGTTTTGACTGTTGACTGATCAGACATGAAACAACTGTTGTGTTACCTGAATATGCTAGGCTAAAAATCGTAATAGTAAACAACGAAACAAGAGTATTGTTTTGATATTAAGATATTTTAATTTCAATAAATTCTATAATAGAGGAATTTTCAATGATAGTGAATATCCAGATTTTGGACGATGCCATGGAAATTAACATTCGAACGTCTCCCCGATAAAGTCATGTTGAATTGGGGTACCTGATAGTCAGACATCGTGGAATTGACATTTGCTGTTGGAATCTCAAGCTCTTGGACTAATATATTCTCATGGCTGTTCATTAATGCCATCAGGTCCATTTTTGTGATATCATTGCATAGATCTGAAAAAAAAATGCACAAAATATTGTTGTCATTAAATATATTGACTTACTAAATACACGTACCTGGAAATCGTACTTTTAAACATGTACTGTACTGTAAACATATACATGTATATGTAGATCTACTAGGACAACCTTTAGAATTTATTTCCGGAATCTGTATCCCGGAATGTTTAAATAATTATTACTTACTCGTTATCAGGACATGTACTCGTACTTATTTATATATTGAACATATTGTTTTTTTACAATGTATATATTAAAAATAGCCGATCAGAGATATGTATATCACATTTTCATACTTACCGGTAGCGCTCGGATAAGGACAAACGTCACGTAATTGATTCTTCACAGCCTGTGTTACATGTCCAGTCTTGAGATTGTTTTCTTTAAATCTCTGTTTTCAATCAGATCCAAATCCCGTCAAACCGTTCTGGTTCTGACGCCATTTTACATCAGTCACAACTGTCGATCTCTAAGGCGGCGCGACTGAAAATTTGGCGTGGGCGCTCTCGTTTTCGTGACGTCAACAATTAGGTCAACATTTTCTGAGGATTTGTACATATGTAATGATTTTGTAGCAATTTCTGGGGGAAACAGTCGAAATAACTGCATTAACATTTATATAGAATGTCAGGTAACAAAATAAGTTGCATAACGCAAATCTAAAATATTAGGCGCATTAAGACAATTGGCAGTTGGGCATCCAGTTCTTGCCGTCTATTTTAGATGTCCGGTAGGCGATCAGCTTCAATGTATATTTCCTTTGTAAACCTATTTGTTTATATAATGTATTTCCCCACTACTCCTCACTAAACCTTACAATTTACACATTTTAAAACAATATTTGTAATTTTCAGATGATCAGTAGCAGTACACTTTTCTAATAATCACCTTTCCTCACATCTTCAAATATGATATTTCATTTCCAATTCAGCATGCTAGCCATGATAGATATGCTAAAACCCCCAATGTATGTGTCACAACAATGGATGTCAGAATTGACAACCAATGTTTATATTTACATTTATATATTTATTCCCGTTTATACAAAGAAATTAGATAAAAAGCAATCATGAAAATAAAACGTGTATTTCTGCATAAATATCATTTGATGGGACAGCTGATGCTTTGGCAGGAAAGATGGAGTTCTAGCAATTTCTGGTGTGTTATCATGTACAACAGACACAACAACAACAGAAGATGAAATAGTCCTATCTATAAAACGCAATTACTTCAATCCATTTTCAATATTTTAATTAGAAAACATTTTCAATTTGATCAATTTTCAGAATGTAAAACCCAGTCTATTTGACCTCTTGAACTCTGATAAAAGGTCATTTGTACGCCAGAGCCTAACTTCAAATAATGTTAATACTGGGAATTATCATGCACTGGGCTTAGTAGCAACATATATTTACTGTACAGTGGCAATGTAAATATGTATTATTATCTTTGTGATAAGAAAATTTCCAGTGGTCGTTTTGTTCATTTATATTTACGTGGGGCGTTGACACAAAAAATATTTGTGTTGCGTAATGATATCAATTCTTTGACACGAACATTTGAGAAAATGTCAGACTCGGGAATACTCTCCGATTTGAGACTTTTCCTCGGAAATGCCTGCAATAGGGCCTGGCAATTTGTTCTACAATATGTTAACGTAATTTCACATAATCTTTTCCAATTTTCCCCTATTGGGGACTCATTTGGGGCTTTCCGCACACATGTTTACATATATCGCACAAATAGCATTTTCCTTAGACCCGGGACTTAATTATCTCCCCAGGGATTACATACCGGGATATCTCCCATTTCGAAGTTTGTTCATCCACACAGCCCCGGAAGATTCTCAAAGAATAGCTTATAGCTTTACCAAATCATTTATTTGATATAGCCCGCGTTGCCCAAGGCATTGATTGTTTAATTCATTATCTACAGATGGTCACAAACAGAGGTTTAATCTTCACGCCGACAGAACACTGTCCAATTACTAATAAGTCAGCTATATTTTGAAAACGTACCTCTATATATAATTTCCACTGTTTGTATGACGGACTGTTGCCGTAGATCTACCTGCCACCAGACTTCGGTCTGTCCCTCCTTTGTGTGTGTACATCAGTTAGAGTCCAAGGTCCGTGTTGTACATCCATCCACAGCTTTCGAACTGACCCATTTGTCGTTAAAATTAGAACTCTGACTTGTTACAATGTTACCAGTGGCGAGGTTAACTGTAAACATAAAAAGTGTTTATAAGTATTTAAATTAGGATTATCTTTTAATTAATTTGATTTTTGATTATGTTCTTGAGAATTAACTAATATGGACAAAAAATGATTGGACTCATCCGGAATTCGACTCAAACGTAATGCCTTTAGGTTTGATTAGAACGTGGTTTTATCAAAATTTATGTATTTATACATAAATGCCGTTTATGAACAGAGACGATCTAGTCTGAGCTATTCACTGTCAGCTAAGCTAGTCTACATACTATATACACATATACAGCATGGGTAGTATAGTTATAAATAGTACAACATGTACAGTGACCAGTCAGATGTGCGGCGATTGGTCAGTACGGTCACGTGACTGGTCAGTCTCTTCAGCAGTTTTCTTCAGTATAGATAGACAAGATTGGCGCCAAGTAATTCTTCA
>SAYR01025804.1:0-19327 GCA_004382745.1 Argopecten irradians irradians | reverse complement strand
GGTCAGCGTCAGCGGTTTCGAGTTCGAAAAATAGCATATGCCCATTATACGCACCTGGTGATGTTTTGTAAACCTAATGAGGGTATAACAATAATTATCTTTTGCATTTCTATATATTTTAATTTTTGTTGGTGTTTTCATTGATTTATTGATTGATAAGAGATCAAATAAGTGATTACGAATAATGATTTGTTGTTGGGAAACATTTTTGCTGCATGAAGACAAATATGAAAAATTTGCTGAAAAATTACCATTTTTGAGTTTAAAATCTTATTTTTTCATTTCCTACGTACAAATTGCTACATATATTGGATGTTTTGGTCCTGATATGTACTTGTTGTTCTATTGTGGTCATTTTGATACCTCATTTGTCTACTTCAGTTGAAAAATGTCAATGGTATGAATATTTTTCATTTTTAGTGAAGTTCGTGATGGCGGCCATCTTGATGACGTCATAACCGGAACTGATACAATGTTAACATTGTTTTTTTTCTTGTTTTTGTTTAAACTGATTTATAAGTGGACAAAAAACTAACTAGAAATAATGGTTTGCGGTTGGAAAACGTTTTTGTTGCGTCAAGCAAAATATGAAAAATTTACTAAAAAATTACCATTTTTGAGCTTAAAATCCTATTTTTTCACTTCCTGCGTAAAAATCGCTACATATATTTGGTTATTTGGTCCTGATATGTTTTAAGTGTTCTATTGTGGTCATTTTGATACCTCATTTGTCTACTTCGGTTGAAAAATGGCAATGTTATGACTATTTTTCATTTTTTAGTGAAATTTCAGATGGCGGCCATCTTGATGACGTCATAACCGGAAGTTCTTCCCAACTTATGCAATGTTAACATTTTGATTTGTGATCAGTGGGTCATAAGGGGTAAGAAAAATATTGGTTCGGAGGTTTGGGGGGGGGTGCATGTGGGACCCTCCTAGCCCATGGCCTACTTGGAAGCTTCTTATAACATAGCTTATAGCTTTACCAGATCATTTAAAGTGCATAACTGTTGATGTAGAAGGTATGGATTGATCATTTTATTATCTACAGATGTTCACAAACATACACTTTATTCATTTGACATCGATTGCGAAGCAAGTTATACAACTTATACATATCACTTCCGATGGTCCGAATGAAAGCGTGCGAGGGGTCTTAAAGTGTGAAGAAACCGGAGTGTCCGGATAAAACACAGGTGATCGGGTAGGTGATGATGACCTTTTCGCGTCTGTACCGGGGATCGAACCCCAGCCAGCTAGGTGAAAAGCGAATGTCTTAACCACTACAACACCTGATCACAGTAACTAACTAGTTAGTAATCATTTGAAAACTTACTCCCGTATATGATTTCCACTCTTTGTATGACGGACTGTTGCCGTAGATCTACCTGCCACCAGACCTCATTATGTCCTTCTGCCGTGTGTGCACAGCAGTTAGAGTCCACGGTCTGTGTTGTACATCCATCCACAGCTTTAGAACTGACCCATATGGTGTTATAATTGGAACTCTGACTTGTTACAATGTTACCAGTGGCAAGGTTAACTGTAAACATAATTAGTGTTTTATAAGTATTTAAATTAGGATTATCTTTTAATTAATTTGATATTTGATTATGTTCTTGAGAATTAACTAATATGGACAAAAAAAATGATTGGACTCATCCGGAATTTGACTCAAACGTAATGCCTTTAGGTTTGATTAGAACGTGGTTTTTAACGGTCCTTATCTTATTACTATTACAGCCGGGTACATGCCTATTACCGCAATCAGCATATTATCGTGATTTTTAAACTTAAAAGGTTTGTATTAAATTATCATTTTATAATATTTGTTATTATAATTGTTATGTGTTTTCAAATGTTTTGGATTTTTCAAATAAATAGAAAATGAATTACGGTGATATGACCGTCAAGATAATAGGCATGCATCATGATTTTCCGAAGGTGGTATACTGACTTCAGTGGTTCATACAAAAAACTTATACGGAATGAAGTAGCTGAACAAACAAAAGCAAAATAAACAATATCGTTTCTATAGTTTCCACCTACCGTAAGCAGACTACACACTGTGTTTCCGGCTCTCGCACACATATCTACTCATACTGGTTAATGTAATTTACGGTGAATGAAACGAAAGTGGATTTATATACAAACGAAGAAATACCTTGTATGACTAAGATACTACTACATATGCAACGGCTATTTGAATATTTAACATTGTGGGTTTGTTAAATTAATTTAAACAGTCCACATTTCATACAAGCCTAAGAAAACACTTTCGTTTCTAATGATTCCTAAACAAACACGCTTACAATCATGATCAGTCACGATGAGAGGATTATTAAACGATTCACAATTAGCTGTAATTATTTTATGTTATACATTTATATCACTCTGAATAAAAGACACGATTGAAGCTAAGTTTTTTGGTATATTAAATAAATTACAACAGAGAATGAAAATGTCCAGTTAATGTTATTTTTTTATTAAATGACGAGTAACATGACAGACATGGTAACAACAATGTCGGCCATGTTGCATAAACCTATATACAGCATAAGTAATATTTTGATATAACCAAAAAGGTGGAGCATCAAAACATGCCACCGGACGGCAATGACTTCAGTTATTTCAGTCGTGCGCCACCCAAATTGAGAGGGTTATTAAAAGATTCATAACTAGCGGTCATTGTTGCAGTATGTTCTCATTGGCCTTCGTATACCAACCGCGATATCGATATGTGCAGGTTAACCAATCATGTGTTCCGACAAACCATAGGTGAGTTTCAATTGTTTGTATCCATTGTATATTGGCGTAAATTATTTGAAATTTTGACTGAAATAAAATTCGTGATAGCGACTATTTTTTATTCGCTGCATATATCCGTTCTAGGGACCAGGAGTTGACCTTGACACAAGCGGAGTTTTAAGTCATCGAAATTCGAGTCACCGATCTTAAAATACATATACAAAGAAGAAAAAATGGGACTTCAAAATTAATTCGACTCAACCAGAATTTCGAGTAAAGCGATTTTGAGATACCGAGTTTCGACTATCAATATATCAATAATCACTTTTTTTAGTCACATAAGAGTAAAATATAAAAAAATGAGAAATTTTACAGTTTAAACAATTTGGATTAGGACATGTTTGGCTTACAATACACTTTCGACGTCAAAATTAAGTTATACACCATTGACAGCAAATAGATTAAAAGGACATGTACCTAAATAAACCATGTAAATCTGTGTAAAATATATATTTAAGATGAGTCAGATACCTAACTTTGTAATACATATCAGATATTGTGCAAATATGTCAAATGAAATAATTGTAATGGCACTGCACAAATTAAATGAATGTAAACAAAATGATGGGCAAAAAAAGTGGATGAATCGAACACAAACGAATTCCGATAGAAAACAGAGTATGTCAAGAGTCAATAACGTGCGCGGTGCCCCGTCGAATGAGAATCTCGTTTGACTTATCATTCTTACGCTAAATACAAATTGTTTTAAAACAAATATGGCTTAAACTTCATTTGTCAACCATCGTAATTTAGAAATTAATCTTAAAATGTGGTACACTAATATTCATTGTCATTTCAGCAAATCTGTTGTTCATTATAACCTCGCTTTCAGTCAGCTTTCGTTTTGTGTTCCAAAATATAATAAGACTAGGGGCTAGGTATTCCCTTCGTGTTCCTGTCGTTTTAGATAACCAATCATTGTAATAAAATATCCAATAAACATCTAAAAAAATATCTAAACAAACAGAAGAACATGCCCCTATAATAATTTTATAATTAACTATGCTAAATATACGACAGTGTTTTTATTTCGACTACACCGAAATGTTGATAACGACTCACTAAATAAGTAAATATAATTCAAAGGCTATAATAAATACTTGTGTTTTTATCTAAGATACAGAAAAAGAAAAATATTCAAATCATTCAGATAATATTTTGAGCACGAAATCATTAAGATGCAATAAACTACGGCCTTTATGCTTTTCAGTCAAGACAGCAATGTTATATGTATGAACGGTTTCAAAATAATTACTTCAAAAAGCATCAGTGGTTTACAGTGGTAAGTGTGTAGTTTCATAGTTGTATAGCTTAGGTAAATTTCTAATGTATTAACAGTCTAATTGATAAAAGTTATGTCGCTCACTCCGTGTGATCAGTTTCGAATTCGACACATATAATCAATTGTCCCACCAGTAAGTAAAAACACTAGCATACTAAAATAAAAGCAGGAAAAGAAGGTTCGTATGCACCATTTAAAAAAAAGAAATCGAGCCCGCAAACGATTTTAAAGTGTAAATCTGTTTTTAATTGGAAACTAGAAGTGTAAACAAATAGAGATTGAGCATTGTTTTGATTGCGTCTTTATTGTAATTTTGAAATCGGTCAACTTGTGACGCAAAATCTTATTGAAGTGAACTAAAAGAAGCCGAATCTCTACTGCGTTTGTATTCATACGTCATTGCGATTACGCTAATTTGAACGCAATTCCCCTCCCGTTGACTGTATAGGGGCATAATAATTATGTAAATATATATTTGCTTCACCGGGAATTATTCTGCAGACGACGTTACCCTACATATTGTGTGGAAATAAAACTTACCTAGATCTTACCCACCTCTAATAAGATAAGAATGTATATTTTGAAAATATTCTGTAGTGGATATTCTATAAACGTTGAGATTTTCAAAATAATCAATACAGCAATTCTGCCTATATGATGTAAACGCTGCACATCATTTGAGTATAATAAGCTTTTTTCTAGGTTAAAGTTCTTCTGCAACCTCTCGAGGGGTGATATTCCACTTAAACCAAATGCTGTTTATATCAAATTGAAACACTGGATAAAACAGACAATGAGATTTTTGACGAAATAGATAACATGAGAATAGCCATGGATAAAATGGAAGAAAAGGCACTCGAGGATATTTTGGCTTCGACCAAATGTTATAAAGTTTAATGAACTTATAAACTCTACTTACATGAAACACCGAAGTAATTGTGTACTTATATTAGGATAATTAACAATACTATTTGTTCTCCTTAGCTCATGTTATTCATATACAAAGACTACTGTACGTCTTTTTCGAATACTAATGATTGTATATAATACTGTAAATATGTTTTCTCTGTGCATTCATAAAGAAAAAAGATATATAAAATGAATTTGAATTTGAATTTGATAGTGTACATATACGTCCCACTCTTAGAACGGGACGAAGCTGGGCCGTCAAAAACATATACATTATAGTGCCGCTTTTTAGAATAAAAAGGCTCTTAACAACACATGTTTAACGTTAAGAAGGAAAATATGTGGACCATACAATTTCACCCCAATATGCAAGGGGCTAGATTGCACAAACACCGGTTTAAAAAGTTATATGGTATATTTACTCGCATAGAAAATCAGAAAATGCTCAGTCCAATAAATACTGTAAATATGTATATACCCCACTGAACAAACAAAGTTCAAAAACATGTTGACGCGATATAAATAGTTAGGAACACAACCAGGAAGTAGAGACAACTAAAACAAAAGGAATTTGCAAAACCAGAAGTATTTTTCTGCTAAATATTCATTGTAATTAACCATTTGAAATTAATTAGAAAAAGTATTTTCAAAAATAGATCAAATTACAATATCATAACATTATAAAATATAAAGCTAACGCCGGTGATAGTTTTATTTTAAGCATATCAATAGGCTCACTGAAGCATGACACCAAACTATACACCCATATGCTGTGCAAATATCTATTCGTATACATCTACATTAAATTAGCATGAATGATAAAACACACACATACATGTGCCATTTTATCTGATACACAATATTAACTACACACACCGATTCCAACGCGTAACCTAATTACTACATAGGCATTGCATTATTTCGGCTCCTGTTCCTGTCATTACGAGATAGAATAATTGTATAATACGTTTCTATCTTACCTGCTGCGTTGACCACTGCTGATATCGACACGATTGACCAGATGATAGTTGCATACTTATAAAAATCCATGTCTTATTGGCAGCAGGGAATCTAGATCATTTTTGTAGTTTTAATACCCCAACCAGGAAGTTCATAAGGTCTAGTACCCGGCTAACACAGGTATTCACGCGTGGAGATTATACATTGCCTTGTGTCGATAGCATGTATATGGGAATACAATTGTATTTATGCTATCTTATTCATGTTACATGTAAATGTAAGCGTGCCGGCTTGGCTCATGTATTTTACACGTAGATTAAACAACTATGATGTTTGCAAAAGTATGGGCGAAAAACAGCTAAAATAATTCTAAACTATAGTACAGCATTTTTATTTTGATTCGCATAATGTATTACGAGATTTTATTGCTAAACATATAATATATCTAAGCTAACACGACTCAACTCGAAAGAAATGATGATAAGAAGTTTTTAGCATTTTTCTCTGTATTTAAAGTCACCTAATATGTACTGATCTCGTGTTTATCTAATGTGGGTCTTTAAATGATCTACCCTACTTTGTTTCCTTCTTTGTTAGCTTTGACAACATCAATCGCTGTTATGTAACATTTCTGCTGAGTTTATAGGCAATAATGTGCTTTCATTGGAACATAACTGTCACTATGTAAACATATTCCAATGAGCGGGCACTATTCTTGTGATAGGATACTGTACGTGTACTTAAATTAACGCATTCAAATTTTAGCGTTCCACAGGTATATTGGGTCATATTTTCAATTTTTATTTCGTGTTACCTCTAACATCTCAGTATATAAATATATACATAACGATAACTCAGACAAATTTAACTCGGTACTTAAATAAACACAATACCATGAGTATGAAATGCGGTAAATCAGAATACGCATAGTAATATTATCCAATTTGACAGCACGACAAGGTCAAACATGTGCATGTACAATGTTATGATGAGAAGCGCTATATATTACTGTGATAGAGTAAGACATTTAACGAATTGTAAAATCGATATTAAAACTATTGGTTTGATATTTACAAAGAGGTATGTCACATATCCACCCTTAAAACCTTAGGTGACAGTTAGATACAAAACACAAATATGAAAAAAATAAAACTTCTGAATACATTTGCTAGATATTTAACATATATATGTATGTGATCGGGTTTGCATATAAAATAAATAAAGAAAGAAAGAAAACAAGAAAAAAAAAGAAAAAAAAAGGATGACAGATCTATGCATTTTTAATAAATAATTCATCAACTGACCAACATCCACGATATCCCATGGTTCTGGCCTATGTCGAAATTCTTTATTTCCGTAAGTATACAACTTATTGGAATATATGTCATAACAAAACTGACCAATTACGGACCAGCAAAATCCACAGACTCTTTTTAATATTCAACAGAGAGCGACGATGATCAAAAAACACTAGCGCTATAAAGGAGGTAAAAATATATATCCATTTGTTGTTGTACAAAGAATCTTTAGTTTGGTTATAATATAGTCCATGGATTATATAACGCAGAAATATTAACCCCTGAAATATCGAGGATGCTGACCGAGACTGAATCATAGTGTGAATGGCGATCTTGGGTAAGGGGTGGGTTTACATTAACCGAAAAAATGAGACAACTCTTGTTGACAAGCGCTTCACTAGATTTTTAATTACAATGGATATTTATCAATTTTTTATCAACCTTTTAACAATGCATAGTTCTACGTTAATGTTTCTTTTCTAGTCAGTCACAATCACAGCGCAATAACCAGCATACAAGTGTCTATTAGCATTGAGGATCCAATTAATGTCACGCTCCATTTCCCTTGTACCGTATTGTAGCTTAGACAAGGTAAGTGCGCGGCAAAGGTCATAGCTTCAAAAAAATATTGTATTGGAAGAGATTGAAGATTCAAAGAGGATTTGCTTTACATTTGCTAATCGGCATATTTTCAAAACGATCAGTTTTTCACGTGCTAATATTGTCTCATAGGAGTGTGAAGTAAGACTGTTTAAGTGTTCTGTATTAAACTCCGAGCTCCTTTTTTCCTTACTATGGATGCTTTTAACCAATGCTTATATTTGTTGCTTCAATGTATTAGGTCAAATAACTTTCTTTATGATGTTATTAAATATCGTATATGAAAACATTTCTGTACAATAACTATGATTTTCTTCGTCAAATATTCTTGATATTACATTTTTGATAACTTGTGGAGAGGAGGCATTTGTGAAGTCCTCGACAAAAGTTTTGGCTTGTTTTAGAAAGCATAATACGAATGCTTTTGATTTGCATAATGTTCACCTCTATAATGCTTTTAACAATATGACAATATATATCAAACTACATAAAGGTATGGTGGCTGATTTGTGCCATTTCCGCTTTTCCCAGGTGTTATGGAATCACCAATAAAGAACTACCAGCGTCATAAACGGGGACATTTAAAGCTCAATGTAAGCATTGTGGTATATGGATATCGGGAAATATAATAGATATCGTTATATAAAATGAAAGATACCAAAAGTAATTATGATTTAATTAATTAATTTACCAAGAGTGTTTTAATGGTAATTTTGTTGAGCAAAATCACAATTGAATTGTAATGGATATGATCAACATTATCAAATACATTTGTATGCACTGCAGTTTTACATGACCCATAATAATTGTACAGACTTTGGAGGGAGGGGGGGTCAATAATTAATGTTACATTTGTAACAATGAAGTTTCATTTCACAATTTTGCTGTGTTGTGTATAGTGATAGACAACTAATGTGTGTTAATTAGGATGCCGAGAGGAATCATCAGATTGACCCGCGTTATGAAAATTAGCATATATATACATGTATGATATCACACTGACTCGTACAGCCATATCATACACGGTCATGTCATAAATTTTGTAAGAAATATTGTGTCGTCGCATATATTAATGACGTCTGTGATATTGTATTATTATCTTGGTTGACACATCGAATCCAAGCTTGATTTTGCCACTCTTACATAACACAAAATTGAAAGTAATTCTAATTTTGACCCAAAGATAACATATGTAAGCCCTGGCTATTCTTTCAAGGATTCAATAGATCTAGAATTAATTAAACAACAAGAAAGATTTTTCCTTGTAAAGGAAGTTGTCAATATCGATATCATCTTGATCCTCTCGACTCTGATGGTCATTGATTGAGGTTAAGCTTAAGGTGTCCATTAAACTAAGCACCATGGATGCCTTTTTTTTCCTGACAGAGAAGTTTTGACTATATTATAAATAATTACCATAAATACTAGTTATGTGGTAAATATAAACTTACACTCGTGGCTGCATCATTTTAAATATATTAAACTTGTTAAATGATTTGTAATACCTCGAGCCTTTAAGGATTTTTTCACATTATTTAATTTGTTGTTTTTTTGTTTTTGTTTTTTTGTTTGTTTTTTTTTTTTTAGATATCATATCTAGGTAAAGGATACTTAGCTGTAACCCTACTATACAGTAGTGAATGTCAAACTTGTAACAGTCCCATCAGTTTTAAGCATTTCAGAGACTAGCTAAATTTTAAATTTGAGAAATGTTTTGCATTTTTTTTCTAAATCAAAAACAAGATTTAGTAATGAAATTAATAAATTGAAAGGCGTTTCGGTTATTAAAGGTATATACTTTTAAATATGATTTCCTAATGAACGTTTTTTACCTGCAATGAATTACTGGTACACTTGGAAACACTAACTTTTTTGAATACTAGTAATTTTCATCAGTATAAAATATGTTCTGTTTCATGTAATTATAAAACAAAAGAGAAGTATCAAAGGTATAACTCATTTTTACTTATGTATAAAAGCTACAAATAATTAATGAACGTGAGGATTTATTCCACTAATTTTCATACCCTTCAGCTGCATCAGGTAATCCAAGGATTTACAATAATTTGATTACCTGGTACCATATTCATTTCTATTCCGGATGTAGTATAGATTTCTCATAAAAGGTTTCATTAATTTTATGATAATTGAAAAGGTTGACACCTAATATAAACCAATATTACTGTACTGTAAAGAGTACATGTATGTGTTTTGAATTAATTCGGTTTTATTAGTTTAACGTCTTCTTGACAGCAATGGTCATGTAAGGACATGCCAGGTTTGTTGGTAGAGGAAAGTTGGAGTACACGGATCAAAACCACCAAACAACGGTCAGTACCTGGCAACTGCCCCACATGGGATTCGAACCGAATCCCAGAGGTGGACAGCTTGTGGTAATTTGTTGGGACATCTTAACCGCTCTTTATATTTTTACATGTTCAAATGAACAGTTTTCATTAGGATCTGATAATGGGAGGTAATTTGCTCATTTGTAATTTTTTAAGGTATATTTATTTAGTAAAATGCTCAATATCACTAAAATGATTTCGAAAATAGAGTCTATATGTATTTTTTTATGGATTGAGTGTTCGGCCAGACCTATATTATCTATATTTTGACATTTTTTTTATCTACAGGAGGATAACTAATTATTTTTGATAAACTGGGGGTAACAGAGAATTTTACATGATTATTCGTAATGTATATAAGTACATGATATTTTTCAATTTGTATGCCTTGTCATTATGACAACAAATTCAGGTTATTTTAACTTGATTAATTGCCCTATATCCTTGGAAACTGATTGCAGTTGTGTTATTTTGTAATTTTCTCTGTAAAAATAGTTTAACAATTCTTGTTCTCTAAAATATATGTAATTGTAAAAGACTAAGTGTCCAGCAAGGCGATATTGTCTATTGCAATGTATCACCAATTTGCGGATAAAATTGGAGTAGCAGAGATTTTGACTTGATTATTCATGAAAATGCATATTCCAGACAGCTTTAGGTTAAGAATAGGAAACTTGTGATGTCATATATACATGACATCTCCAAATCTTTGATATCATGTCACTATTTATATAATAATCAGTGAGGCTAAAGGTTAAATCAGTAAATAACAGTATTAGAATAATTTGTGCTGATATTTGTGATTAATTGATATTGAGCTACATGTATATAATATCATAGCAATTATGATGAACTCGTTCCTTAATTATAAATAAGAATATTAAAGTTAGATTTAAAACTTTAATTTAAAAAATGGCAGAATATTAGCCTAAATATCCTTGATAAGCCAGGGGTTACTATCTCTGACATTATATCTACCCCTGCACTATCTCATAATTAAGTGATCGTCAGATGTCAATCACCGCATTGTTTGCTCCTACATTGAATAGAAACACGTGTGTTTGCGGGTAGAGGCATTTTACTATTTTTACATTTGGTGATCAGTCGATAAAGTTGCAGGCAACAGAGGACACAGGTAATTTGATCATTTAACGTACACAAAAGAATTATATAATGTAACTGACTGCGTAAGTTAGAAGTTGGGGGTCGCTGTTCTCTAATTTCTTGAAAGGACATCTCAATCAGCAGGCCTGTCTCAGTTTTTTCTTCTGTACTGGCTCCAACTTTACTATGAAATATTAGTCCAGGGGTGGATTTTACGGCAGTGATAATATTCCCTAGAGTATTGAGTATGTAACCTCAAATGATTTCTGAAAGCTGTGATCGGTCAGTTTTTTCTTCTAAGTTGCCTCAAATTTTGCTATGAGATAGGAGTCCATGGGTGGATATTTCATCTGTGCTAATAATTCCTGGAGTATTGGAGATGTAACCTATTTAAAATGATTTTTACAAGCCTCTGATTGGTCAGGTTTTTTTCTCTGAACTGTCTTTAATTTTGCTATGAGATAGGTAGTCCAGCGGTGGATATTACGTCAGTGATAGTAACTCCTGGAGTATTCAGTATGTAGCTTTATTTATCCCATGGTGCAGCGGCCGTCCGCACGTCGTCCGTCCGATGTCCGTCCGTCAACATTTCCTTGAAATTGCTACTAGTCATAGAGTTCTGCATGGAATGAAACCAAATTTTCTTACAAACATCCTTGGGGAAAGTGGAACAGAGTTTGTAAAAATTCTGGCTCTGACCACTGGGGCCAGGAGGGGTGTGGCCCAGTAGGGGAAATAAAGGTAAAGCCTTTAAATCCCTACTAGGTAGTCATAGAGTTATGCATGGAATGTAACCAAATTTTGGTCAGAAACATCCTTGGTTGAAGGGGAACATAGTTTGTATAAATTTTGGCTCTGACCCCCGGGGGCAAGAGGGGCGGGACCCAAGAGGGGAAATAGAGGTAAAGACTATAAATTGCTACTAGTCATAGAGTTCTTAATGGATTGTAACCAAATTTAGCCATAAATATCCTTTAGGGGAATGGAGCATAGTTTATATAAATTTTGGCTCTGACACCCGGGGGCAAGAGGGGCGGGACCCAAGAGGGGAAATAGAGGTAAAGCCTATAAATCGCTACTAGTCATAGAGTTCTTAATGGTTTGTAACCAAATTTAGCCTGACATATCCTTTAGGGGAATGTAGCATAGTTTATATAGATTTTGGCTCTGACATCGACCCCCACCCACCCAACCCGGGGGCAGGGCCAAATAGGGGAAATATAGGTAAAGCCTTTAAATTTCTGCTAGCCATATATGTAACCGAATTTAGCCAGAAACATTCTTGGAGAAGGGTCACATATTTTGTATGAATTTTATAAAGAATGGGCTCCAATAGGGCAATTAGAGGTAAATCTTCAGAAAAGAAACAATGATCCTGTATTCAGAACATTACTTGGCATTACAATAGCCAGGTGAGCGATACAGGCCCTCCGGGCCTCTTGTTAGGTCATATGATGTTTCATCGTGTGCCGTGCATTAACTTTTAACATTTTGAACTTCTTCTCAATTTTTAATTTAGCTGAAACTTGCATGAAATGATCCCGACATGGTCCCGACCAAGTTTGGTTATTTTTCGGGTTGATCCGAAATTCAAGATTTGCGCAATCGGAATTTAAAACACATTTTGAACTTCTTCTCAAGTTTGTGCCTGTGCATTTTAGCTGAAACGTGCATGAAATGATAATAACCTGGTCCCGATTAAATGTTGTTATTTTTTGGGTTGATGTGAAATCTAAGATGGTTGCCACAGCTGTCATCTTAAAAACACCCTTTGAACTTCATCTTAAGTTATACCATTGCAATTTGGCTGAGACTTGCATGAAATGATCCTGACATGGTCCCGACAAAATGTTCTTATTTTTCGGGTTGATCTGAAATTAAAGATGGCCGCCACAACCGCCATTTGAAAACACATTTTGAAGTTATCAAGTTCTTCGAGTGCAATTTAACCGAAACTTCCCCTGCGAGACGTTAATGAATAATTCATGAACATTCATTAATAGTTCATGAATTATTCATGAATAAAATTCATGAATATTCTTCAATTATGCATGAATTTTTCATGCAATTCATGAACTTAAAACTTCATGAATAATTTAAAAAAAAACATGAACATTAATGAATTCATAAACGTTCATGAATCTTCTTTTATTCATGAAATCATGAATACTCATAAACAACTCATTCATGAAAATTCATAATAAGTTCATAAATATTTTAAAAATATTCATGAACTTAAAACCATCATAAATGATCATGAATGTTAATTCGTGATAATTCATGAGTTATTCATGAACTACAACTCGCAGCAATATGCACAAACAATTCATGAATATTCATGAACTGGGACAATTCATGAACATTCATGAATTTGAGTCGTGTTCATGAAGTTTAATGGATGTAAGTTGGAGTCAGCGGCAACTGAGTTTCATGAAATCTATAGGGGGTCCAGAATTGCAATTTTCTATCAAACCAATGACAATGCTATTGGAATCAATTCAATATTTGATGGAACAAATTTTAATGATAATAGGTATAACCCATACATTAATATATAACATAAGAAGAGTTTAACATGAAATCAACAAACATATTACTGTGTTTATCATAATTTCATACTGCCACCGATAAGTATGTTTTCAGTGATACGCAGCAATAAATTTCATGATACATTCCTAGTAAATTAGTATATGTCCAAAATAAACCTATAGTTGTAAAGCATGATAGTTTATATAGGCAATTTAATTCAATAACATTTGACAAAATATCTTTGCATAATCACCATAGTAATATCAGTGTGCAACAATTTCATGCTGAAAAAGAACTGCAGAGAAATCAAAACTTACTGAAAGTGTTTATCTGTGCTTAAAGTAATCCGGGAATGGAACAATCCGTTCAATAATGGGCAAAAACTTCCATTTTAGATGAATAATGTTTCCCCTTTCACACGCCAGCAGATACAACAGCAATTTTGGATTGTGACTGTTTTGGCGGGAAATATATATAGAAGTCATGTGACTCATGTGGTCATGTGACAAGTCATGTGACTTCAGTGGATATTCATGAAAATTCATCAAAATGAATGAAATAGCATGTCAAGAATAATTTATGAAGTGTTGTTTTTTTGATGGGTCAATCCGAAATCCATTATGGCCGCCACAGCCATCATCTTAAAACACATTTTGAACTTCTTTAACCAGTAAAATTTAGCTGAATTTGCCTGAAATGATCCCAATGTGGTCTGGACAAAGTGTTGTTACATCTCCGGTTGATCCCAAATAAAACATGGCTACCATGGCACCATATCTAATTAATTTCCTGTATGACCTTGCCAAGGATATCAGATGACCGTTAAGGCCCTTGATGATGGAATGTACAGATGCAGTAGTGAACCTTCGATAATATCATACTCAATCATACAAGAATACACATTAAGACAGTCATATGTATTTAGTTTAACTTTTATAATCAAACTCGACATTATATAACTTCACAAGGTAATGACAAATGACCTTCCACTTGACTTGGGGTATTTAAGTGAAACGACAGGGAAGTTAATACGGTCAAGCCTGTTATTGGTGGCCGACCAGTTTTATACATATTAGGAAAACGAAGAAATGTCAATGACATGAGCAAACTATGGTAGACTTTACGGGAAGTTAATTTTAAATGACGTCACAAATGCATTGATAATCTTCATCTGAGGAATATGTGATGATGTGATACAAATCTGCTGTCCTTGCTAGTATTGTGTAAAAGAATTTGTTTGTGCACTTTCTGTAAACGTTAGTATCTGACTGTTAGTTGACCACCATTTCATATACATGCGGGGTCTCTCCTTGGTCATGAGATATAGATGTGTATCCAGGTTCTGTGATGGAGAGTTCTGCAATGAAAATATCAACTTAAAGATCATGTGAGAAGATCTAGTACATTGATGGAAGTATAACTTGTAACCAGTAAGATTGGATGGGAAGTTGTATAGTGGTACAGTGCATATACAGAATCAACCATGATATATCACATTAGAATATAAATTATATAAACAATACAGGGATAGTTGTGTGATACGTTTTGTTGAACTCTAAGGCTGAGGCACGGAAACAAGCAGACACGTATTTTGTAATGATAGTTTACCGAAAATTAATACCTAAAGAGATGTTTGTGTTACATCTATTTAAGACTTCAACATTACTTACCTGTCGTCTTATTGGCTGCATTGTATCTCTGCAGTCTTCGCCTGAAGATAAAAATAATTATTATATATCCCATATTGAAACTTTCGAATAATTTCCCAAGATGTGTGTATTCAGATTTTGCATAGTACAGAGTTATGTCATTTGCGGGTAGGTATCTATTGTGATATCATTACTTTGTAAACACAAATTACGTAGTTTTTTTATCTGAAATATAGATGACGTTACACTCACACATACATTACGTGAAAATCAATACCTACCAGCAAGGATAGATAAATCTAATATAAAAAAGCAGAATAATAAATCAAAATGTAGACATATGCTACTGATTAATTGATTTACAACACAGGGTGGTTTCACAGTTAGGTTATCGATCCAGATCTCAAGTTACCGATTTAAAACATTTATTTCTTGATTTATACTTATTGTAATGATGCTGTGGATTATTAAAACTTCATTACAATTTATGATTTTTTAAATGTGAGTATAAATACTTACCGAAGACACAATATCACTACTAAAGCGGTGGTGAAAGCAGCGAACAAAAGTCCACAAATAGCAGCCAGGACAGCTACAGTTATCTGGTTAGAATGGTCTGTTGAAATGTAAATCAACAGTGAAAGCTAAGTTACTATTGTTTTACCTGTTTTTGTTTTGTTTTCATGAATAATGTTGAAAACATTATACCACATATATATGTGTTATACAGAAATAAACAAAATACAATGAAATAATTAATATATCTTTTAATTGTTTTATGATTTAGATTCGGTAAATATGAGTTAAAGATGCAAACTATACGTGACCGTTATCCTTATGACCATTTATCTATACAAGTGGTAAGGCAGTGACCGTCGTCCTTATTGCTATTTACCTATATCCGTGGTTAGACAGTGTCTGACGTCCTTATAACTATTTACTTATATCCGTGGTTAGACAGTGTCTGACGTCCTTATAACTATTTACCTATATCCGTGGTTAGACAGTGTCTGACGTCCTTATAACTATTTACATGCATGCGTGCTAAGACAGTGGCAGTAGTCATTTTTAATATTTACCCGTATACTTGGTTATACAGTGGCCGTCGTCATTATTAAAATGTATCTATATCGGTGGTAAGACAGTGACCGTCGTCCTAATCTATATTTACCTTTATCCGTGGTAAGACATTGGCCGTTGTATTTTTTTAATATTTAACCTATATCCGTGGTAAGACAGTGGCCGTTGTAATTTTTTAATATTTACCTATATCCGTGGTAAGACAGTGGCCGTTGTAATTTTTTAATATTTACCTTATCTCGTGTAAGAAAGTGGCCGGTTTTTTGTTTGTCATTGTTTTTTTTTTTTTGTAATATTTTATCCTAGTATCTCCGTGGTAAGACAGTTGCCGTTGTCTTTTTTAAATATTTACCGATATCCGTGGTAAGCCAGTTTTCGTTGTCTTTTTTTAATATTTACCTATATCCGTGGTAAGACAGTGGCCGTTGTCTTTTTTTCAATATTTACCTATATCCGTGGTAAAACAGTGGCCGTTGTCCTTATTACAGATGTTGTCCTTGCATGAATCAGGACAATCAGCCCCACACACCACGCCGTACTTCGCAGGATAACATTCTACATAGAACAATGATACCAGGACAAATAAGTCTTAAACACAATAAATGCTTTTTGTTCATTTTTGATCATTTAGGGATACTACGTTTCAGTGATAGACAAAAGATGGATGGAAGTAAAATTTGTTTGTTTAGGCAAAAACTGATGACTTCATCGAGATTTCTGTGCAGGCGATACATTTACGCCAGGTTTACGTCATAGAAAATAGCCTGGACAACATATTTGTCGCAGTTGATGTAATAAACATTGCTGAAATTATATTATGATTATGCAGACATTTTTCATTTTCATTATTTTTTTCATTTCGGTTTGTAAAGGACCATGTTCGTTAATGGGAAAACAATACGTCTAAAAGAAACATATATAATTTTATTTTTAGTCTGAGCCAATAAAAGTTTTCTTCCAAAACGACCATACATGTTTCTGTAATTAGCTACTTACGATTAGTTCATGCGACTGCTATATTTGGTTTCATATCACACAATTGAAAAATCAAAAATTGCTTATACATTGTCAGGGTTTATAGATTTGTTTTCTGCTTACCTAAACAGTGTCCGGTTTGTTGATCGCACTCGAAATCTTTACATGTTACTGGGCAGGTCAAGGAACACGATTCTCCGTATCTCCCAACAATACAACCTACACAAATCAAGTTTCTAATACAGATAAAAAAGAAATATGCCTAATGTTGTGATGCTCGCTCTGAAAATGACAGGTTTACTTTTAAAAAGTGTTACAAATGTGGTCATGCGTTATGGACTGCCAGTAACTTTCCTTGTTGACACAACTTTATTCTCGATGCAGCAATTGAGACAAAGCTAACATTTCTAAAGAATCTACGAGTCTCCCAAAACCTCAAGGCATACAATTCTATTAAAAGTCTGAAAACTAATTAATATCAAAAGTAACAAAATCCAAACAAAGAATTTTAAACCAATGCTCTTCTCTTTAAAATGAGAATTGCATATGTTCTTCATGTCATTTTGGTAAAAGTTTTGGTAATGTGATAAAGTTTAAGCAGATATTTGCAGACATCTAAATTCAAAATGAAATGTGTATAACAGGTAATAATTCTCGGAACATTCAGCTTATGTGATGGTGATTAAAATACGGATAATTTCATTTTACTTCTTATTATTAAAACAACGCTTAAACTAAAAACTAAAATCACTTAAGTTTTTAATAAAAAAAAACAATATTGAGGATATGTTGGAATGAGACTTTTGCTGTATTATTTAAGCTAGTATTGCCTTTTCATAACTAGAGATCGTAAATTAGCACACAATGCTGTACAGTTCATATTATCAAATATTCCTGCAGTAGTTAAAACAAATCCTCAGACATTTCCAGGTCTCCTGTGTTGATTACATGAGTATAATTATAGTGGATGTCTCTTTGAATTTAAATCTAATACCACTGTGCTGCTTAATTACAACTTTGGCAACTTGTCATCTAGAGCTCTCTCCTTTTAATATATTTATTGACGTTTTGTACTGTCTTGTTATGAACATGTACGTGTATATTATAATGGAATTGACAAAAAAAGGACAAAGTAACAAAATCATGTCTTTTTGTCGCTTACGAAGTCCTTTAAATTTTCAGGGCAGTCCTGCAAAATAAAACCATTTTTTCATTAATAAATTATCAAAAAACACTTACATTGAAAACATTACATTGTAGAAAGAAGACGTTCTCTATCAATAAAGTATACATATAATGCAAAACGTTAACTTTTAATTACCTATGCAGTGTCCTGTGTCCTTTCCACACAACATGTCCTTGCAATTTCCATGGCAGTTCTTATCACATATTTCCCCATGTTTTCCTGCGATGCATTCTGCAAATAAAAACATATGTCACAGTTTTGGAAAGACATAACCTTGTTGTAAGTTATATACATCTGGGACGTTTTTCTATTATCTATGCAGTGTCCTGTATCCTTTCCACATAACTTGTTCTTACAATTTTCAGGGCAGTCCTGATCACATATGTCACCATATTTTCCAGCGATACAGCCTGCAAAAGCAAATATAATATGAATTTAAGGCAAAGCCTCAGAAGAGCGCAGCTACATGTAAAAGATTATAACATTACAACTTTACATTGTCTATATTTTTCTACGAGATTAACAATGAAATATTTCAGACATACAAATACTATCGATAGTTAGAACGAATTCAAAACAATCCAAATGGAATAGTTCAA
>SAYR01025757.1:0-14907 GCA_004382745.1 Argopecten irradians irradians | reverse complement strand
TTTTGACATTTTTTGGAATTGTGTGGAGCTCACATAAAATAAAGTCACTGATAAAAAAGCCTTTAAATTTATAACTGTACAAAACTCTTTGCTTCCCTGTTTTTTGTATCATCAACATATTTCTTTGTCTAGATATTCTCAATGCTTCTACCGAGCTTTGTAGACATCCTTTGTTCTTATATTACAGGTGGTCGGGGGAGGTGGCAGCTGCTAGTGGGTGTCATAAGTGGTTGAAGAAGGCCACTTTGCAAGAGAATGTCCGACTGGTGGTAATTTCTTTTTATATAATAGATATTAGGGAAAAAATGCTTTAAATTTCTACTTGTCGTATTAATTGAATATATTCGTAGATTTAGAACATCTTAAAGCTGTACCAATGCAAGTTAAACATGCAGTTGAAATTAAAAAAATAAGCTATAAACTGTTAACAAACATATAATTTATTTTTGGTATCATATAAAAGGTGTTTGGTGCTAGGACATATTTCAACCCAATATGAAATTCCGTTTATGAAACAAGTTTGTGGTAATCCTTATAGTATTTGTGTATTGTTGGTGTTTCACCGCGTCCAGGTTTTCTGTTAGCATCTAAATACATTCTTGAGTCCATCCCTTTCTGTGGGTCCATTACCCCCATATATATAATATTGTGTGAACGCGTGACACTTGACACTCAGCTCGTGTATTATTCCTATTGGAATGCTAATTTATCTTAGTCATCAGATACTCTCACCCACCGCGCGAGCTCTCTGAGGAACCGGCCACAAATTCCCCGTCATAATTAGCAATAACTATAGTTGTCCAATATAGTTGGACAAGAGATATGACTACGCTGGCCGTCTACCTCTTTTCACCTGACATTAAATATTATTTTATCGATTGAAGTATATGGGACGATGAATCGTTTTGATTGTTCATCTTTATTTATGCTAGTTTTGGCCAAAGCATAAATGTGTTTGAGGCGCCACTACTAATTCCCGAATACTGAAAAGTAAGAAATAAATAAATCAAATTAGTAAACACATTTTAGATATTATCATCTACTGTTTATACTTGTTACATTATTCGACATCTGTGTTGTTTCCTTGTGATAGTTGTTCCTGCTCGTTCGGTTTGTCAGGTACTTTATGTTTCACGTTATGTATATTTGTCCAGTTTTGAAGTGGCGTCTGGGTATGATGATTATATTCTGTTGTAATGTTATATGTTGTGATCGGATTTTATTTTTTGGATTTTCTTATTTTCATTTCTTGCGTTGTGATATTTTTTATTTTGTAGAACATTCTTGATTAATTGACATACTTTAGAGGTAGTTTGACTATGTTTTCTTGCTAAAAATATGTCCGCATATAGTTTTCAGGTTGTAGTGGTTTTGTTTTTATTTACTCTTATTTGTATGTGTGTTTATTATTTTACTTCTTTGTTGATCTGTCTAGGTGTATTATTGTGTTACTATTTGAATTGTAGCTGTCACGTTGTGTCGTATTCACGGCTGTCTTTTTATTATTTAGGTGGTTCTTGGTTAATGTTATATATATTACATTAAATTGTGGCTGTTCTCTCTACCGTCGGGATGTTTCATAGAATCGTTTTTCTTGGATAAAACGAGTATTTATCTTATTATATTATTAAATTAATTATTCATGTTTTAATTAATTTTTATTTATTGCATTGTCTCAGTCTTTTATTAGCTCCTTTACTGTATTCTTATTATTTTTGGTGTTGGTGTGTAATTTATGCATTTTTATAATAATGTGTTGCCTGTCTATTTGTGATTCTAGGGATTTAATTTATTTGTTGTAATATGGAATTATCAAGAGGAAATGCAAGTTATCTGAAAGTGATAGCTCTGTTCATATTCTGATTTACGAATTGGAATAATAAAGCAAAGCTACTTGAAACCAATACAAGCTCTTGCTTACAGTTATGCATGCTGCTTGTAGCATAAACAATGTATGCATAAAGTTTAATTTGTAGTTGTAACTGTAGTTGGAGTGTGAAAAATTTGATTGGGGGGGGAGTAATAGCATAATGCTTTGTTGTTCTTTCATATGAGTGAATCTAATTAGATTGTTACCATATTGGGTTCCTTTGAAATATATTCAGGGGGAAGTTAGTTGTTATTGGCATATGTCAGTTAATTGATTTGTGTCCTTACTTTTAAAAGGTGGTGGTGGTGGTGGTGGTGGTGGTGGTGACCGGGCTGTTCAAATGTGGAGAACAAGGCCACATGTCAAGAGAATGTCCCAAAAGGTATCTTTAATAATTGTGGTTTAGATAAAAGGTAGAAACAATGTGTCTTTGGGGTATTATTATTTGAAAAAGGTTGGGCATAAGGAGGGATTTGCTTCTAATGCAGCACTGTCTGGTGAGGTAGACTTTGGGGGTCCTATCCTCTCGCTGAGACACTTAGTCTATAGAAGTGTAGTTTTCTTGCCTGATCCTGCTTAGTGCAGAGTGTGGTCACCTGGTTGTCAGTCAATGTGACTGTTAATGGGCAGGGGTGTTTTTTGTCTAAATATTTTCATCTGACATTATGCCTTCAATATATAAGCTGGCCACTACCTTTTGAGCTGAAGGATAATTATCTGTGAATAAGGGGAATGCAAGTTATTTGAAAATGATCAGCTCCTGTTCATGTTAGGATTTACTAAAAGTATTGAGTCAAAGCTTCTTTGTAAAGCAATACAAACTGCGGTTATGTATGCCTGCTTGAATACAATATAATTTTATGCATTTTTTAGCCCACATCAGGGCAAAAAAAAAAAAAGTATGTTTCAGGTACCCCTACCTTCCTTAGTTTTGTACATAGGCGACCCTACTATTTTATCAGGCACCTTTTTTCAAAACAAAAATTTTTTTTAAAGTTGGGGGGGGGGGGGGGGGTGTTGAAAAAAAAAAGTTTTTTTTCAATTTTTGATTTTTACCCTTGCTTTAAGTTTATCAAAGATAAAGTTTTTAATTATGGTAATGATAAATAAAAAGAAGCTTCTAGCTAACCTTAAGCCTGAGACAAAATTACTTCGTAATAAAGCAATTCAACCCCTCCCCCCACCCCTCCAGAAAAAAATTAAAAAAAATAATAAATTCCCGACCGATCCTACCCTTCCTTTTTTTTCGCAGTCCTGTACCTGAAGAGGCATATGAATTTTTTTTGGCCTCATCAGATGGTGGGCTATTCCAAATCGCCTGTCGTCCGTGCCGTTCCGTTAACAATTTTGTTACCACTATTTCCTCAGAAAGTACGAAGGGGATCTGTCTCAAATTTCAATTGTAGGTTCCCTTCCCCTTAGGTCCCTAGTTACGCATATTACATATTGAGACTGATAGCTGTTAATAGGGACGGTTAATCAAACAAAACAAACAAACAAATCGGGGTCAAAAGATGGGCCAATGGGATTTTTTTCTCAATATTTCATATGTATGTTCCACATAGAACCTTAGTTGTGCATATTTGCATTTTGTGAACTGATCGGTCAACAAGATGGCCGCCAGGGCAGCCATCTTGGGATTTCGATATTCAATAGTTTGTTATCACTAATTTTCTCAGAAGTAACAGGAAGGGTATCTTTCTCAAATTTTTCATATATCGGTTTCTCCTAGGCGCCTAGTTGTGCATATTGCATTTTTGGGACTGGATCAGTCACAAGATGGCAGACAGGCCGCCATCTTGGATTTTGATAGTTAAAAGTTGTTATACTATTTCTCAGAAAGTACTGAAGGGATCTGTCTCAAATTTCATATTTCCCTAGGATCTTCGTTGTGCATGATGCATGTTATTGACTTGTCCTTATCTTTTAAAAGGCGGCGGCGTTGGGTGGTGACCGGCTTTGTTTCAAAATGTTGGAGAAAAGGCCACTGTCGAGAGAATGTTGTGTGGTTCTCTTTACAAGGTAATACATGTTAATATATTTTATTTAAATGGAAAGGTTTTATGATAATACAATACAACTAGTGAGTCATTAAGGAAACACTATTTAAAGAAAGAATTTGTAGAGGTAGATTGTGCTCTTATGTTGAGCAGAAGATATAAAGAACTTATCTAAACATTCGAAAAAAACATACAAAGTGTATATTATCCTTGTTTTGTTGGTAGATAGTAAGGAGAATTTTTTTAAATAAAAACCCATTTTGATAAGTCACATCATATTATTTGATTTTTGGTTGTTTCATATTAAAAACAACGTGGCAGAGAAAGGAAGATCGTATTTGACATATAATAGTGCTTGTGGCGCTTACATCTGCGCACGCAGATTTAAGAGAGTTTGGTAGGAATAAACTCAGTTGTTTGAATTACGGACTTTTTTTACAAACACGTTGGAAGGGCAAAATAAATAAACTAGACACCCCTAGCATAAATTGGAACCCAACTTGTACTGGAAGATGGTGAACACGCATCGTTGTCTAGCAGCTTTGTTAGCACGAAGCACTAATGTCTACAAAAGGAGCACATGCTCTATTGAGACTATAATAAGATTGATTTTAACATCTCGATAAATAGAAATGGACTACTCAGGAGTGCGTTGGAACCAGCATATTTCCGACAAATCTATTTTTTTAAGAGGTATAATTGCGGCCCTGGTACAGGCAACGCCAAGTATAATTTTCCCTAGTCTAAAGTCAATATCCGAGGATAAAATCTTGGTCTATTACAGTTAATAAGAATACCTGGTTATTGTATGTGAAAGTGTCTATTGATGTGCAGAATATGTTGTTGTGTTAATATTATTTTTCAAGTATATATAGTAAATGTGCGCCTCGATATTTTTAATAAATAAATGGGTTTGTGTGTTTTTTTTTTCTTGTTTGATAATTTAATAAATGTAATTTTAAAATTGCTTGAAATTAACACACACATAACTAAGCTCTTATAACATTGGGCATATAAGGCTGGGCAAGTGAAAATTGAAAGAAATAAAAATTTAATATCTATATTCAATAATTTATCCTAAGATTTACAAATTACGAGTAAAAAGTTCGGCGGTTGTAAATGGAATCCTACGGCTCAAAAAGATAATGGAAAAATCTTGGCGGATAAAATAAAATAAGAATATAGTTTTTAATCCAAGCAAGCCAATGAAAAAATAATAGGAATGCCTCGTAATTTATAGACAACCAGTAGTCGGAAAAAACTTAAATTTGGGGATAATAGCTCTTTACGTTTATACGGTGTTCTCCATATATTCTCTAAGAGAAAAACACAACAGCTTGCCCGCAGGTTATATAAGTCTCCTCTTACTCACGCTCTGTGGTTTTGATTCTGTGTGAAACATGATTTTAAACGAATATCATACAAAAATATAAGCAGCGTGAATAAAGCAGAAAAAAAAAAGTTTCCACCCAACCATATTATTGGTCTAATAATTTTAAGTGTAAGAAAGTAGATATTGATACAGTGAACACAGTCTTCTCTTGCCATTTAGAACCAGAAATATTACGACAATGATTAACTTTTAAAAAACCGGGTCAGCGGCCCACACAAATACAAGTGGGAGAAAACCCCCGAAAAAATAACAGTCACTCCCGCGCCACTGTTCTATAGAATAGAATCCGTTGGTAAAAATGTGAATTATTCGCTTTTCTCTTTATCTGTGAATAGATGTATAGAAAAGAAAGGTTAGGGAAAATCCAAAATAATCGCCGAGTAAGGTCCTTTAATGGCTCCTGGGTGCGCATATAAAATTTGGTACCAGAATATCAAACATGAATTTAGGAATTTTCTTCTGTGTATCGATTTGAAGATACAGAGATATTCCTTTAAGATAAAATATATATAGGACCTGTTAATCTAGAATAAATTCTAACACTCATTGATCCCTTTATATTAAACCGAGTCTCTTCTTTTTGTTATTAACCCAATTGAAAAATGCTGACCCCACAATTTTTTTGGTTGCAAATGGGATAAAAAAAATAATTGAAAAATGAATGGCATGAAAAAAATACTTTACCTTGAAATTTTAAAGATAAATGAAATGTTATTATGCAAAGTGGATAGGTCACTGACTCAAATTATAATAATATACATAATTACCGATCCCACCTTAAAAGAAATTCCAAAAACCCTACAAATTTTTCGCCAATTTTTCCCCCCTTTCTTTTTTTTTCTTAAAAAGATAAAAACCAAAAAAAAGAATTAGAGAAGATAACATGGTTTTGGATAACGAACTGGCTTTCCCCAAAACTCGATATCGGACGTAACCAAAATAAGTAAAATTGTACTGACGCCTTGGAATACAGACCAATATAGAATTCTCTTGGTGGTGCTCAAATATTAAAAGATTAACAATGAGATAGTGAAAAAAACTGATTTGCATATAAAGTCGCTAACAAATTTTTCTCTCTTGAGAGATAAAACTAATAAGAATAAAATCCGCACACAATTTAATGTCATAAAGATGTATAAGATGATAGCATATAATATATAATTTATATCTTTAATAATAGGATCGTATTTAGTGTGTTGATAATAATGGGCAAAAGTGATAATTATAACAACGAAAAATAGTCTATTAGCGGAACAGTGCATTCTGTATGTTAAAAATTTTATATGAAAAATTGGGGGAAAAATGGAAGTTGTAACAATTAAAGTTTCTTTTCAGGTTTTATTATAAGTGGGTGTGGGTGAGCTTGTAATAGAAAACTTAAGGAAAAAGCATAGTAAAAAACACTATATAGAAGAATAGTTTCGATATTAAATACACAGCTTACTCTATAAAATTTATACTTTGTTCTTCTCTTCTCATTTTAGTTATTTTGTAATTGAATAATATATTATTTTATCATATGCTCTTATAAAATATTATACTTGTTATGAAGTAAAGACTGATGAGGAAAACATAATGTAGTTGTTTTTTTTTTATTGTAAGTTAACATATAGTCAATAACTATATTGTTACAAACACAAGAAAAACACAGTCCGACTCGTAGAAAACTCATGACTCGTTTGTATAATATGGCGACATATAATTTGATTCTTCGCACGTAAACCACAATTCGCGCACCAAGACTTGTGATTCTGGACAAAGTGGCCCTAAATGGAATCTGGGGACAGGGTTTTCCCCTGGTCCAAGAAAACAAATCCGCCTCATGGGAAAGACAAGGGGCTCAAAATGCGCCCCCTGGGTTTTTGTGGGGGCAAAGCCCCTCCCCCTAAAGCCCAAAAGCCCTAAGTGGGGGTACAACTCGTTATGTAAAGACGTGAAATTTTATGATGCAAAAGTGAACAACAAAGATTTGAACAAAAGTAACATACAACCAATAATTAGGAATTTTTTTTTAACATGAAAAAAAATCAAAGTTTAGTATTTTTTCCACTGAGAGATTCATTCCTTTTTCGGACTTGAGAACAAATACATTAACCTAATCTTTAAAGGATACGATTATTGTTTTTTATTAAGTTCTGTTGTCCTAAGGGGTTAATTTTAACGAATATACTCATAAGATTTATTGTAATCATTCCTTTTAAACGTATGGATTCATACACAAAATCATTCTTGTGATACAAAAAATATTCACATTAACAATTTCACACTAATACAAGGAAATTTCCAATATCTGGAAGAAATTTTAAACGAATACTCAATCAGTGTGGCGCAAACAATTGACGGGGAAATAACGCTATCATTTTTAAAACAAAATTGGGGTTCGACTAGAGATTGTTAGGAAAAAACGACCTTCAAAGCAAGATAACAAGAATTTACATTACTCGGATACGGTGTGTTAGAGAAAATAAAAGCAAGGATATATTTCTCTGTGGTATTATTACAGGTTTTCACCATACTACACAAAACCAGATCACTCCTTTCTTTTTAAAACCGGGCGACACCTTATCGCCAATGCCAAGTTCTCCTTCAGAACACATAATAAAAATTAAAAAAAAAAACCAAATGATGGAAATTTGGGGGTCTTTTCGGATCATTTGTTGTTAAGTGTTTTTTTCCTAGTCCTTCTTCAACCTACAAGTTAGACCTTTAGATGATTTTTTTTTTTTTGAGAATTCAATGAGGTGGATTAGTAGGAAGTAGTTAATTTGAAAGTTTATAAAGGAGAATAATGCCCTAGACTTCAAACAATGGGATAAGTACGCCCTTTAATCAATAAGCTAACTTTCTAAGGGATTTTGGGTTGTTCTTGGGTTGAGGGGCCAATTTTGCCGCCTTATAATTGTCCAAATTTGGGTGTAAAACGACACAACCATATACAATGATGTTGTTGAAAAGTGCGGCCTCGAGTAAATATGTCAAAAATTTTTTTTAAAAAGAAAAAAATACAAATAGAAAATTTTTGTTAAGATATAAGTATGATATATAATACCTTTCGTGAATACATAAATTTTTTTTGGTAAGATATAGAAAGTAACTAATTTTTTCCTGTAAAAAAGGTTACAGGCAATTCGGTGTGACTAAATAAATTTGGAACAAATAACAGGCAAATATATTAATAGGAGGAACAGCACGGAAAATGAAAAAAAGTGTTTTATTTTTGAATGCATGATTTCCACCCGGTAATAGGAAGCAAAATCTTCTCATCACTAAAATCTATCGACTTAAGAGCATTTAACTGATTTTATTTAATAGAGATTATTATTCTTAAGCATTATATTATAAATAATGATAATTTCAAAATTTTATTTTCTGTTATTTTGCCTCCCATTTTCAATAGAGATTATTTGATTTGAAGAAATCAATAATCTGGTTTTTGATGTAGATTCAGAGAGATTGAAAAAGAAAATTTCATTGCTCATGGTTTACTGCCTCTATATAATACGTATATTTTAGCTTTGTAATATTAGTCATTGATAAATTGAATAATTCAACTTGTATGGTTCGTAAATGCATATTGGCTATGATTAGGAATTTTAAGCTCAAATAAAGCCCTGAAAAAAGCCTTAATCACCTGTGTATGTTTCTTGTATCATCCATATTCTTTGTCTAGATATTATTCCCATGCTTTTCTTAACGCGAGCTTTGTAGACATCCTGCCTTATTTAAAGGTGGTGGGGGAGGTGGCAGCTGCTGGTGGGTGTCATAAATGTGGCGAAGAGCCTACTTTGCAAGAGAAATGTCCGACTGTGGTAAATCCCCTTTTTTTAAAAATATATAGATATTAGGGAAAAAATGCATTTAAAATTTCGACTCATTGGTTGATATATTGTATATAGAACATCTTGAATTAACACCTTGTATTTTATTTATTTGAGTGGGGGAAGATTAGCATTTCAAATTAGTGGCCTGTCATTTAAACCTAGGGATAATTATTTATGTAGGAATACAAGGGGAAATGTAAGTTATCTGAAAAATGATAAGCTTTGTTCATATATGATGTACTATTAATGTGCATCAGGAGAGCATGTGACTATCCTTTCACAATAGAGGCTCTGTTTATTTTAAATTTTATACTTTGATTTTCTTCGACATGCTGTGTTTTTTCATGTATGAGACTTATTTTATAATGTACTGAGTATCTGGAAAGGGAAATATAAGCCATAATAAGTTAGGAATCTTGGTTACATAACATTGCTTTTCAGTCACATTGTCAATTTTTTTCCCTTTTTATCATTTTATCAACTTTTCGTATGATTGTTTGTGCTTTTTATCTCTGGCATAAAATATTTTATCATTAAACGCCATCAAAGTATTAACAAATATTTTAGAAAGCACTTGCCTATGTTGTAATGTTTTAAAAACTATATTGCGCTGGCTCTTTAGATTACCTTGCTGTCGATGTCCGTTCACAAAATAAACATCAGGAAATAACTGTAAACATATGGATTTAGAGGAGTTTTAAAGCGCATTAATTCATGGATAGCACTAGATAATGTAAAAAGGGTTTTCCATTACTGAACAGCCAAATTAACCTAATTTATATCGGTGCTAATAAATCATAACTGACTTTTTTTTTTCAGCCATTTTGACTAAAATTTGAATTGCTTGAATTAGTATGTTTGCAGTATCAATACATGATAGAATTATGATATTTACAATAGAAGAAAGGATTTTTTTTAATTGTTTTTTTGCTTGTTTGTATATTCTACGAGGCCATTCTGTAATACATGAAGCATTACAAATATGATTGTAGCAATAATATTGCAGAAAGCTTTATAGCATTATTTGGATATACAACCACAATATATATATATTTACATTTTCACTGCAATGTAATTTTACCAAGTGCAGTTGGCATTTCATCTGGTCTTAATGAATTGCTATCCACTTATTATTATTGTGATGTCACCATTTGTCGTGCCAAATATATTTGGCTATGATTCCAACTTAAAGACTTCAAAATGCTATTGTTAAATGCTTGTGCTAAGTAATAGTATGTCTAAATGTTTGTGTGTGTGTATTAGGTAGGGAAAATGCTTATTGCTTAAATGCGTTTGCTTATATTATTGTTTTAAATGTGTGTATTAGGAGTGGTTGGTGAGTGGCAGTGGTGACCGTGGTATTTTCAAATGTGGAGAACAAGGCCACTTTTCAGAGAATGTCCAAATTCAGAGAAGTCGGGTAATCCCAACTTAGGTAGTAAAATTGGAAAGTGTCCCTTTTTTGGTTTTGCTGATGGAAGAGAGCATTTTTGTTTATTTTCTGTTAAGACGCTCCATTGAGAGTAGATTGTATGATTTTGAAAATATTGCACATTAAAGTTTCTCAGTTAACCGACATGATTTGTTGCTAAATAGACATATGTTACTAAACTGGTCCAGTGGATACATTGAATTTGTCACTTTCCACAGACTTCAGGCTTGAATAGATTGGTTTATGAATTTACTTTATTCAAGATCCGCGATCGTCCTGCAGCCCGTAACATCCCACCAGCATTCTGAGGATTGAAACGAGATTTTGGAGGCATATTAAAGGGCATTAACTTTGACAAGTATGAGAAGATCCCAGGGAAGGTGCACTGGGCGCGGAGCACCAGCCTCCATCAAGAGTTTTGGATGGTGGTATTTTACGACGGCTTTATGACCAACCTTTTGGGTTAAAATCTCATTTGTGGGAGCCAACACCAGTAAGAAGTTTTCCATCCCCAATCGTCATGTCCAGGAAGGACCTGATGGCCTGTGCCTCAGGACCGGTTTCAGGAAAAACAGTAAATTACCTGCTTTTTATGTTCTGTTTCCATTAAAACACATTATAGCAGCAGTGTTTCAAATTTTAAGCACTCCCATTAATACTATTATTACAGGTAATGTGATTTATTACTTACTTCTTCATAACTAAATCAAATTTGACTACAGTATCCCTGAGGTAGGATTCAAAGATAATCACTCAAGATATTTGACTGACGATCCGCTAATTAGGGGTCGGTAAGGAAGTCAAAAATTGTTAGATGGTTTGATTTAACACCCCATTATGATATATATATATAATCATAACTTAGAAGGCGGTATCATTCACTGCTCATTATAATTTGATCACTAACAATTTGTAGGCGGCTTTTCTCCTGCCTGTGCTGACTGTGAATGATGAAGAAATGGCCTTACAGGAAGTTGCGTTTTCCGAAGTCCAAGAGCCACAAGCTTCTGGTGGTGGCTTCCAACAAGAGAACTGGCAATTACAGATTTTTAACGATGCAGCGAAAAATTTCCCACGAACCATGTTAACGTCCAGTTGTGTTGTTATGGAGGTACGACTGTGGGGAATATCAACTGACAAGTGGCGAATGGTGCTCACATTGTGGTCGGTACACCTGGACGGTTGATCGAGTCATTGGTAAAGGAAAAGGTAGTGTAAGCAGTAACTTGTATAATGTTGTTACAACAATGTTTGATATGAAATGATTCCAACAATGATGAAACTGCTTAAGGGGATTGGAAGAGAGGGGGGGGAGGAGTTAAATGTTATAACTATTTGTTTAATTAACTAATGTTCATCCAACATTGAAGACGCGCTATGTTTCCGAATAAAAGATACATAACTGAGGTTCATTTGCCTTGCTTATCTTCTTGGTGTAGTGATTGCCTACTACTTGGGCGAGGTCATTAGATGCCGCCAGGGAAACACATGGCATATGGGACTTTCATTGTTCAAGATGTATGATAGGTTGTAGTAATAATCGACATTAACGCTAGTAACATTTGCAACTTTTCAAAACAATTAAATAAACTTTAATGAAAAATGTAATATTGAATATTGTGTGTACCTAATTTTCTTCCGCAGATAAGTCTGGGCAAAGCTCAAATACCTAATCTTGGATGAAGCAGACAGAATGTTGGACATGGGATTCGGACAGAATATAAAAATTGTAATGAACTTGGTACCCCAGAAAAACAGAAAGACAAACACTCATGTTTAGTGCCACCTTTCCCGAGGAAATCCAGAAACTGGCTGGGGAAGTGGGCTCATGACTATTTGTTTTTTAACTGTGGGAACGTGTTGGTGGACGCTTGTTCTGATGGTGTCCCAAACTTTTTTCCAAGTCGAAACGGCAGCAAAAACGACAGATAAGCTTGTGTGATATACTTTCAGAATCTGTAAGAACTAGCATCTAGGCATAATCCATGAAGAGAAGGGGATACATTTCCTAAAACTGGCGAAAGTTCAGTTTAATAATTCAGGGATTAAAAACTAATCATCTTTGAAGTATGCAATATGGATTTATAATGCAGTATTGTTTTCAAAATGGTATAGTTGATATGGCCATCTTCGATTTCTGAATTAAACAATTTGTCCAACATATCTTTAACATTCAGACACGCAACTTCATGAGGTCATAATTAATTCTTACCTGATTTGTGATATCTCAAAATTCAAAATAGGACAAATTTTTACTAGAACAGATTATCTGATGAATCTATACTATTGTCACCCTTGTCTTTATACAAAATTTTGCATTTCAGGTGGCAGACAAACTCTAGTGTTCGTCAGAACAGAAAAGGAATGGCCGATTTCTTGGCATCCTACTTGTCAGAGTCGGGTTTCTCACTACTAGTATACATGGGTATGTTACTAAGCACACTCACTGCATCGCATCTCTACATCACGCACACAATCAATCATAATGTCATTATGATTTATAATTTCTGCTAAATTTGTTTGCCTTGCCTAAATAATTTAACAGTCCTTGATAATAGTTGTTCTTATGGACATAACTAACTATACCTTAAATTGATTTGATTTGTGAAAGTGTTAATTATAAGTAAGAAAATCACCAGCTTACACAAATGATCGAGGTACTAGCTAGGTTTTAGTCTAATAAGACAATCATAAATTTTTCATGAGGGATCGTCTTCAAGAGAAAGAGAAGAAGCGCTTGCGAGATTTCAAAAATGGGCATAGGCTCCCATCTTGATTGCTACATCCGTAGGCAGCCCGTGGCTTGGAACATTCCGAATGTAAAACTGTAATAAAACTACGACCTAACTCAGTCGATAGATGAATATCGTTACAGCAGAATAAGGCAGGTCGGACTGGGCGGTGTGGCAATCTCGGCAAGGCCACCAGCTTCTACTCAGAAGACTCTGATGGCAGTCTTGCTAAACCACTCTTGAGGATCTTGGTGGATGTAAGTGACTTCATAATAACTTTTTCTTGTATGATACTTAAAATTTATTGGTTTTGAAATGAAAATCACAAAATTTAATAGGTGTGAAAGGAAATTGGTTTACATGTAGTATAGATAAATTGTTCATAAAAGTGTTTGGTCATGCAAGTTGTGCTAAATGTTTGATTAAACAATTATTGTTAAAGTGAACAGTCGGGCAAGGATGGCTAAAGTCAGTAAAAATGATGTGAATGTATCAAGTAGTGCTAAAGGAATCTTTCTCAAATTTAATATGTAGGTTTACCTAGGGCCCTAGTTGTGCAAATTGCATTTTTAGGTCACCTGAGACGAAGTCTCAAGTGACCTATTCTAATCGCCTTTTGTCCGTCGTCCGTCGTATGTCCGTAAACAATTTTCATTTTCGACTTCTTCTCCAAAACTGCTGAAGCAATTTCAATGAAATTTTGCACAAACCTTATAAGGCATAAGGCCAATCAAAATTGTGAATTATATGGTCCCCACCCCCCAGGGGGCTGTGGGAGGGGCCAAAAGGGGTAAAATTGAGTAAAATTTTCTTCTCTACTCACAGATGTGGTAGAATCAAATACTCTTCACAGATAGAAAGGTCTTAAATTCCTCTACAAAAATTGTGAATTATATGACCCTGGGGTCTCTAGATTCCTCCTGGGGAGGGAGTTAAGTTTACTATAGTTTATATTGAGAAAACACATTTTTGCGCATTATTTGGTCATTTGTAATAGGAAATAAGTCAAATGTTGTCAGAATTATCAGTATGAGATGGCCATTTAATCCTATTAACAAATTTTCTATAACTGACCCCCAGGGGCCTTAGAGGCGGGGTCAAAAGCTGTCAAATAGGCTAAAACTTCAAAAATCTTCTGAAATTCTGGATATGGTAGAATCAAATACTTTTAATAAATAGAAAGGTCTTCAGGTCCTTTACAAAAATTGTGAATTATATGACCCTGGGGTCTCACGTTTCCCCCTGGGGAGGGGGTCAAGTTTACTATAGTTTATATAGGGAAAACACATTTATGAGCATTTTTTGCTCAATTTTCATCGGAAACGAGTCAAACTTGGTTAGAATTATTAGCCTGAGATAGCATTTTAATATCATATCCATATTGGTCCAGGCCGACCCCCTGGGGGCAGAGGGGCGGGGCCAAAAAAGGTCAAATAGGCTAAAACTTCAAAAATATTCTTTTAAAATTCTGGAAATGGTATAATCAAATACACTTTATAGATATGAAATGGTCTTAAAGTTTGTTTATAAAATTGTAAATTTTATGACCCTGGGGTCTCCTGTTTCCCCCTGGGGAGGGGGTCAAGTCTACTATAGTTTATATAGGATAAACACATTAATGAGCATTTTTGCTCAATTTTCATAGGAAATAAGTCAAAC
>SAYR01025713.1:0-15691 GCA_004382745.1 Argopecten irradians irradians | reverse complement strand
CCGTCCGCTGCCGTTAACAGTTCCCTGACGTTTCTCCCGTCCCCAGACATCTGTACCACGTTGTGTGACCCACATCCACATACATAGACGTTACCCTCCCCGTCCACGTCCACTCCATACGCATTACTTACTACGCCGACCTTCATCACGTCCTTGTGTAGATTGTCAGTAGACAGACTACCGATAGCCGTACTACCAGTGTTGTAGTAGTAAGGGATGAAGAGAGTCCCGGTACGGTGGTCCTGGGTTAACGTGGGTATAGTGTTAGTACCTCTGTGTAACATCTGTGTCTTACCGCCCTTTGTCACCCGGTACACTTTAGTATATGAACTCACGATGAACTCTTCATTTCTGTACGTTATACCGTGACATGTTTTCCCAATGTTTATTACATTCGATAATGTAAGTTTAGAGGATGTAACTGTCACCACATGTACACCATTACTTATCGCAGCTGCAACAGTAGTGTTGTCTACCAAACACAAATCATAAGGTTCTCCATTCACCTTCAACTCATCCACAATATCTCCGTCAGTGTTGATTAATTTCAGCTTCTGATTGTTACAATCTCCTACAACAATACTGCCGTCAGGAGTGATAACAACTCCGCGAACAAAGCAATCGTACTGATCTGATTCCATTTGTATGTTCACTTTTCTTACTTCCTTTAGTTCACATTCTGATAAAGGTTTGGTTAGGCCTGGGACATCTGTAAATTGTCTCTGTTGCCTCTGGACGACAATTTTACCAAAGTTCAGACTTGTTCCATCAAATTCCGCTTTGTGCTTAAGACTGGCAATAGAGCTCGTCATCCTCATCACTTTGACTAAATCTTTCCAAGCATCCAGTTCTGTTTGTCCTCTCTGGTACAATAGAATCGTCGCCATGTAGTCGTTCTGCTGCCGGGCTGTAGCAGTTGATTCCATTGTATTCTGCATAGCGATCTTCAGTCGTTCACACTTTTGACTTGTCGCCTTGAGATTGTCACTCTCCACTTTGTACTTAGCTATCAAATCATCTGTGATTTCTTTCTTCATTTCTTTCATTTGTTGAATGAACCGTTCTTCCATATCGTCGATGCTTTGTAATGCCGACTCCTTGTCGTCTGTAATACTCTGTAAGTATTGCTGGAAGCACTTTACCGCCGATTCCAGGGAGTCAGTAGCCTCTTTTAGATAGGTCGTCGTTTCTTTGAGTGTTGAGTTCCTGTCCAATGTACTACAGTAATCTTCAGTGGTCGATACATCGTTGCATTTCCTGTGACAAACAATTATACATTGGCTGCAGCCCAAAACTTTGTGGTCGACGCAAAAGTAGTCGATCTTCTCATTGTGTTTGTCGCATTTCTTGATCAGTGTTTCTGTTCTTGGTAGGAGTTTACCAGCGGAAGTTCGTATATCTATACCATCACAGTTGATGTGGATGATGTCATGGTGATTCAGTTTACAAGACTCGCAAAACAACCATTTGGTATCCTTACACCAGAACTGAGCCAAAACCTTCTTGTCTTTGGTGTTTTGACAGGGCATGCAGTAGTAAATATTTGTTGAACCGACCTTCATCTGTATCATCTCCGTGACAACTTTGTCAACAGGAAACCGCTCGGCCCATTTGTCCTTATCCTCAGTCTTATCAATAGGGTGAGTAAGTGTTCTACATACCGGACAAGTAAAGGTAGTCGCCGTATCCCTCTTTCCCGACACCTCACTGGTGATGTAAGTACTCAGACATTCCTGACAAAGAGAATGATGACATGGTAGACATCTTGGCTGGTAAAGCTGTTCCAGACAGATCGGACACTCCAGGAGGTGTGAGTCCGACTGAGTACCGTCTTTTGGGATCTGATTGGGACCACCCTCTGCCATGACGTTATCAGTGCCCTAGTACGAATCCTAAATCAGAAAGCAACGTCAAGCACTTTATTTAAAATCTTTTGATAACTTGTATAATGTCCACACAACTCATATCACACAACAGTAAGCATTTACTAGAGAGTTTTGTATAGCTCCCCCTTAATACAATGCTCAGGCATGAATTCCTCGTCCCAGTACATTATCGGGTCTCTGCTTTTGACTGCGCTGACCTTTGATAAAGTTCAAGGTCATCCATTTCACGTACAGAACGAAACAAAATCCTCGCATTCAGGACCAAATACTAGGCTTCAATTGTTTTATAGACAGTGATATGAAATCAAATTTAAGACATCAGGAAAATACATAGAGATGCAATTGGTTCATTTAAGCAATATTTATGTATTCAATCAGGTTCAAGACTTAAAAGCAACATATTTACAGTAAAACGCTAGGTTACCGAGACCAATACACAGAGATATGATTGGTTCATTTAAGCAATATTTGTGTAGTCTACAAGATGTATGCCTATAATCAAATGTTTTTATTCTTTTCAAAACCCTTTTTCAAAACAACGGAATATATATCTATACAGTACAACATTTCGAAATAACGGTCTATATATATAGAGTACAGAATAAAAGATATACATTATTATAACATCTATAATACATATGTGTATTAGATATGCTTTGATTTTCCTCTATTTTAATTGTTTAATACATGGTCGTCACGTTAGGTTCGATACATAACATATCGACTCGTTGTTTCCATATTTTTATTTGGAAAAATCGAGTCAATAAACGTACCTGCTCTGATGTTTTTACTAAAACGTTGCGTTCTTCAGAGTGACATCCTGTAGCCGTCGTTCTTCCTGTAATTAACATATAATTATAAATAAAATTAAATATCTACATATCTAGTATAAAAATTGAGGACTTTTGATTCTGTCCATATGGTGTTGATATTTTATAGACCCCCAAAAAGGTCAATAATTGATAAATATATTAACCTTTTGTTGGAAATGTGTCCTCGGTTATTATTTAATTCTACCTAGGCGTTATAACATCATATCGACCTCAACAAAGGTCCATAATTTGTAAATATAATAAACGTTGGTTGGATATTCGTACCAAATCCCTGTCATTTGATCTGAGCAGACTATGTAGAACTCATCTGTAAATTAAAGACTTAATATGGGTACATGTATTGAGTTTATAGGCTTGTGCAAGATTTAAAATGACGGTAGGCGGAAGGTTTCGAGTTATCTCCTACAAGCTGAGACAGTAATAATATAAAAAACCTCATGTCTTACCGGATATATCTTTTCATAAATAGATAAAAACAAGTCTATAACACATACCTAAATACAAAAAAGTGTGGTAGTCACGTGGCGTTAAGATTCACTATCCAACATGAAGATTTATTTAATATCACAGAAGCTTGAATTTGATATAATATATACAAATTTGGACAGTGATGCATTTTCTTCCTGGTTTTTATATTTACATTGCCAGTGCTTAGTACCTATATAATGCTACTTAGCCCATTGTATGATAATTTAAAATATTAACACGTCAGTTAGGCTCTGGCATACCAATACCTTCACCAGAATTCTAGAGGTCACGAAAAGACTGTGTTTAAATCTGTGTGAGAATTCACTAAAATATTGAAATATTCTTTAAATAGATCAATATGAAAATATATTCTAATTCAGATATTTGAAATGGATTGAAATGTTGTATTTATCTTTTTATATCAGCTTTACCTATAGGACTGTTATTGTTAAGTCGGTTGTCCAGGGCAAAACACGGAATACGCTGTAAGCCACTATTTCCCTCTAAATCGTAGGCTGTTCTATCAAATGATATATTTCTATTTGTCGACAAATAATTTATTTTCATACTTTATGTTTTACCTACAAGTATTACCTCTTTAAACCGGGAATGACTTGTCTTAATGTAAATATAAGCATTTGTTTTCATATTTTGGCATGCATTGGTGTGTAACATATATTGGGTGTTCTAGTATATATATCATGGTGCGCTAACACCCAATGTATATTATACACAAATGCATGTCAAAAATGTGAAAACCAATGCTTAAATATAGCATGCTGGTGGTATCTTTTTAACACTAAAAATTACCGGAAGAACTTCAAACTGCCATGGTAACATGTATGTAGATACAATTATATTTTGAATATCTGAAATATGTAAGCGCTAACCGTCAATATTGATAAACACGTTAACTTCAGGTCAGGATATAGGACGGTGTACCTTGTGATTATACGCCTACCCGATAGATATAAACGCTGTGTATTACATCGACTTTCGGTTTGCATATATCTAACACAGCCATAATATAACTACAATAACCGACCGATTACAGGATATAAACTTAAAGGGACAATTCAGGCTAAAAGAACATTAAAATTTGTACATATATCGAAAACAAACCCACTTCTAATGGAAATTAGATCAGTTGGTTTTACTGTAATATGCCAGAAAAGCCCATGGTGGTGAAATGCGTGTGGAGTGTTCAAACTCGCTCGCTGTCCGCCATTACACATTGTGGTCGAACTTCTTGTATGCCGAACCCTGTCCCTAGCTCGTAGAGTAATGCTACTTTTGTCTAGAACTGCTCAAATCGCTCTGACAATAGTGTGTTTACCTTATTAGGTGAATTGGCTCGTCTAAAAAAATCATTTTATCACCTCCACAGTGGTTATGTAGTTCATTTGTTAAACGTGCGTGACGTTGGCTCGGGTATAGATACAGCAAACATATTTTACCTGCTGAATCGTATTGATCAACGATTTATAGTTACAACGGTATAGATTAAAATACTAAACAATGACGTGGAATTTGTCAATATTTTATGTTATATGTTTCATAAGAAATGTAGAACAATACATTTATGCCATATTTTGCTTCTTGGTTATGTAAAAGAATTATCCTTAGTGAATTGTTTTTGTTGTTAACACAAACCTAATATATCGAGTTTTGTCAATGAGATGATGTTGAAGAGTTATATCATAATCTTTTCTATCATAACTTACCGTCAATATTGGCCAAAACTTCAACTTCATGTCAGGTGATATCGAACTGTGTGTCTGTCTCCGTGACCTAAAGTTGAGTGATAATCGGCAGTCCTCGGTCAATTTCGGAAATAACTTTAATCGACACCACAGGGATCTGAGAATTAATCACAGTTTATATTAATATAGACCCAATAGACCATTTTAGATATATTAGGGTGTAGATCTAAAATGTGGTCAGACTGGGGACTCAAGTGAACATTTTAAAGTAAAGGGAGGTGGAATTTCAACTTCATACAAGGCGTTTGAAGTACACATTTTCAAAATGGCAGCCGAATAGGTCATTTCTTAAAAATCTTGTTCATTCTAAAAAAATCTACAAAATAGACACGTTTTTGTACGACACCTTTAACTGCTACGATTGCAGCGACAATTACTTCTTTGAAAATCACAAAATCTTTTGCTTGTTTATATTTTCGCTTTTGCAGATTTTATTATTTTCCATTTTGTATGCCGTGTTTTGGTACCCCTAAAGCGAATAGACAACATGTCCGAAAGAAGCAAAATAACATGCTGAGGTTTGTCTTTCCAGTTCATGCACTCAATCTAAAGTTGAAACACCTGATGAACAGTTACAATGCCTACTGTCACATCAACGTGCTATAAACAGCCCATCCCCGAAATTCAAGAAATTACTATAAATATTACGACTGTGACGGTAACCCAAACCTTGATATACCAGGAGTTACTACAGATATTACGATAGTGAAGGTAACCCTATCCTCGATATCCCAGGGGTTACTACAGATATTACGACAGTGAAGGTAACCCCAACCTCGATATTCCAGGGGCTACTACAGATATCACGACTGTGAAGGTAACCCTATCCTTGATATTCCAGGGGCTACTACAGATATTACGACTGTGAAGGTAACCCAATCCTCGATATACCAGGGATTACTACAGATATTACGACAGTGAAGATAACCCCATCCTCGATATTCCAGGGGTTACTACAGATATTACGACAGTGAAGGTAACCCCATCCTCGATATTCCAGGAGTTACTACAGATATTATGATAGTGAAGGTAACACAATCCTCAATATACTGTACCAGGGGTCACTACAGATATTACGATTGTGAAGGTAACCCCATCCTCGATATTCCACGGGTTACTACAGATATTACGACAGTGAAGGTAACCCCATCCTCGATATTCCAGGAGTTACTACAGATATTACGACAGTGAAGGTAACCCAATCCTCGATATTCCAGGGGTTACTACAGATATCACGACAGTGAAAGTAACGCCATCCTCGATATTCCAGGGGTTACTACAAATATTACGACTGTGAAGGTAACCCCATCCTCGATATTCCAGGGCCTACTACAGATTTTACGACTGTAAAGATAACCCCTTATTAATATTCCAGGGCCTACTACAGATTTTCCGACGATGAAGGTAACTCCATCCTCTAAATTCCAGGGGTTACTTCAGATATTACGACTGTGAAGGTAACCCCATCCTCGATATTTCAGGAGTTACTACAGATATTACGACTGTGAAGGTAACCCCATCCTCGATATTCCAGTGGTTACTACAGATATTACGACAGTGGAGGTAACCCCATCCTCGATATTCCAGGGGTTACTACAGATATAACGACTGTGAAGGTAACCCAATCCTCTATATACCAGGGGTTACTACAGATATTACGACTGTGAAGGTAATCCAATCCTCGATATTCCAGGGGTTACTACAGATATAACGACTGTGAAGGTAACCCAATCCTCGATATACCAGGAGCTACTACAGATATGACGACTGTGAAGGTAACCCAATCCACGATATACCAGGGGTTACTACAGATATTACGACAATGCAGGTAACCGAATTCTCGATATTCCAGGGGTTACTACAGATATAACGACTGTGAAGGTAACCCAATCCTCGATATACCAGGGGTTACTACAGATATAACGACTGTGAAGGTAACCCAATCATCGATATTCCAGGGCCTGTTACATATATTACGACAGTGAAGGTAACCCCATCCTCAATATTCCAGGTGCTACTACAGATATTACGACTGCGAGGGTAACCCATTCCTCGATATACTAGGGGCTACTACAGATATTACAACTGTGAAAGGAACCCCATCCTCGATATTCCAGGTGTTACTATAAATGTTACGACTGTGAAGGTAATTCCATCCTCGATATCCCACGGGTTACTACATATATTACGACAGTGAAGGTAACCCCATCCTCGATATCCCAGGTGCTACTACAGATATTACGATAGTGAAGGTAACCCCATCCTCGATATCCCAGGTGTTACTACAGATATTACGACAATGAAGGTAACCCCATCCTCGATATTCCAGGTGCTACTACAGATATTACGACAGTGGAGGTAACCCCATCCTCGATATTCCAGGGGTTACTACAGACATTACAACGGTGAAGGTAACCCCATCCTCGATATTCCAGGGCCTACTACAGATATTACGACAATGAAGGTAACCCGATCCTCGATATTTCAGGAATTACTACAGATATTACGACTGTGAAGGTAACCCAATCCTCGATATACCAGGGGTTTCTAGAGATATTACGACTGTGAAGGTAACCCCATCATCGATATCCCACAGGCTACTACAGATATAACGACAATGAAGGTAACCCAATCCTCGATATTTCAAGAATTACTACAGATATTACGACTGTGAAGGTAACTCCATCCTCGATATTCCAGGGCCTACTACAGATATTACAACAGTGAAGGTAACACCATGATCGATATAGAAGGGGTTACTACATATATTAAGACAGTGAAGGTAACTCCATCCTCAATATCCCAAGGGTTACTACAGATATTACGACAGTGAAGGTAACCCCATCCTCGATATTCCAGGGGTTACTACAGATATATACTACGACTGTGAAGGTAGCCCCTACCTCGATATTCCAGAGAATACTACAGATATTACTTAGTTACTTAGACTTAGGCCACACCAAATAAATCAGTTGGTCTTCGGGAACTGAAGAAAAAAATTGGGAGCGAGGGAGCAAATTTATTCTATTGTCAATGAAATATCAATTTTAAGATTTATTTAGCAAATTTTTTGGCATTTTTTTCATTTCAATATATTTACATTGAATTAATTATAATAATATTAATTTTGCACCTTTTCATTGAAAAAAAAACTAAGCAACAATGTTATTAAGAAATAATAAAAACAAACAAACAAACATAGTTTAATGATTCAACTGAGTCCCTGTTCATATCAAATTTTAATCAAAATGGAAAAAAATAGACTAGTTCTATGTCAAAACTTTGATTCGGAATTTGATATTACTGGTCTTAAATTATGACGATCCATTTTTCGCAGGAAAGATTTAATTTCTTCGATGAAGATGCCTATATATTTCAATTCTATATCCTTATTCTTTTCAATATATCTGTTATTGGGGAAAAAAACGATATTAGGCTTTACATTGTATTAACATTCAACAGTTTAACATTTTTCACAATAATGCATAATGAAGCAATACTTAATTTTCATTTCATCATAAGTACTAATTTTAGAAAATATCAGACCTGTTACAGTATTGATAAAAAATGTAACTATTCTGAGAGAGAGAAAAAAAGTAAAAAAGAAAATGAAATTAAAATTTGATTGGTTTTTATTTATTTACTATTATTAATTTTATCATTTAATCAACATATAGTCTAAAATCTACATCATAATTCCGGAAAAATAACCCCCTTTAAAAACACATGATCCGGATCCATTTTTACAATTACCCAAAATGGCGGCCATTACGATTGCAAAGTTTGTGATGTCCATGAATAGATAGGCCTATTAAACATTAAAAACGTGAGTAAGTTGTAAGCAGTGTTTGTTTTTGAAGTAATACTCTCTATCTATAATGCACAAAATTCCTTGAAAGGTCAGATTATTGTTTAATAAGCAGTCGATCGACCTCAGACTCGGTTGTAATGCACCTAGAGCTGACCTAACGTTACACACGTGAATGTAGGACTGACTGATAATTAGGACTGCTCATGTAGGTAAGAGAGTGTCCACACCTCTTTGTTTACTTCATTATCAAGCCATGACCAGTGCTTCACGGCCTGGTATGTAGATATGGCTAGGATTGGAGGATTTTACTGTATGGAAACGTCTGGAAAAAATCTGGATTTGCCAATTGTTTTGAAGGTACATGTACAGGCGTCTGCAGATTAGGATATAAAGTTACTGTAAATGTGTAACCGAATGGGGCTACTGATTACTTTGGTCTAAAGAATTAACCAATAGTCCTATTCCTTTATACTTTTTACAGTAAATTTATATCATAGTTTGCAAGTTAACTAAGTCAAAAATCACAAAATCTACTCCCGACAGAACAATGATAACTTTGTCGTCTCGCTATCACTACAACTTGTGCTGTTATCAATATGTTTGATAATTGTATTTCGTATGTCAATAAAATTTGACGTTATCTTATCAAGGTGAATAAGTATGAATAAATAAGTCCGTGGCTCACTATATCATACATGTATGTGCAATAATTTTCTTGAATCATGAAGGTTTTTTGATATATTATTTATAAAACAATTAACTATATTTTGAGAATTACAATGCAAATGTATTATTTTTACGCTGTAGACCATGGAATAAGTCCCTAGCTGACTATATAATATGTAATATTTATGATTCCAGATGGACTTTTGATATATTATTTACCAAAATTTACATTTTAAGAATTACAAAACTTACAATGATAGGTATTGATTCTTAAAGTTCCAACAGGAGCTGGAAATGATTTTCTATATTATATGTAGACCATGGAACCAAGTTTTTAATTAATTAAGGATTAATTTGAATAGATTTTTTATGTTATGGAGATATAACACAAAAATCTGAGTGTACTCTCATCATAAACCGCTTCGCGGTTTATTTAGAGTACACTCAGATTTTTGTGTTATATCTCCATAACATAAAAAATCTATTCAAATTAATCCTTATAATTCAATTTACTAAAGATATTCTCTTCAACATTTAAAATTCATTTTGGGACTCTTTTGTCTATGAAATTATTACGCCGTCATCTCAGCCAATCAGAAGCGACGCCATTTTTTCCTTTATGGGCTGATAAAGTAAATTTTTAAGCCAATGCAAATGCTCGTAACAAGCAAAATTGAATTATTATACATATAAAGCAAATTTAAATGATAATATATAAGATGTATACTATTGATGTTATATCCACTCTACACCCTCTCTTCCTCTTTATCTGTCTATCTCTTTCTTCTCTCTTATCTGTTCCCTTTTAAAAAATAATTATGGTATAATATCTAAAATATAGAGCCATCTTATGATATGTATATCAATATATGTTGTAAATTTAAATGGAGAGGGCGTAGGTAAGTTTCGATTATGGCAAAAGAATACGTTTAAACTAAAATTGTGAAATGAAAAGCAACTGAAGTAAAGAAACGAACCAACCGAGAGTTTTCTTTCTCAGTTATGCATTTAGCTGTAAAAACAAAACAAAAGACAAACAAAAAATCGTCAGTATTGGCATGATTTGTTTTTATTTGGTCATTGTTGATATCAGGGGAGTTGTTACCTTCATAGATTGTTAAAAAGTTGTTGACCCGCTTTTAACTGGTAATTAAAACGATTGATTTTTTTTTCTACTTCAGAGGCCCTTTACGTAAATATATCAATGACACTTTAATGTTAAAACAAAATTATATATAATTATAATGACCTAAGTTGAAATAACACGACAATAAGCAAGATTCACAGTGTGAATCACCATGTTAAAGTGTAACTGTAGTGGTTATTGATGTTATGCTTTCTGATAAAAAATAATTGATAAAAATGATATTTCAAATAAAATGCGAAAAAAAAAATTAAGAAGTTATTGCTGATTTTCTGAAAATCACACCTGTGCGAAAAGCGAGACCATCCGGTTTCAGCTTACAAACCGGAAGTGACGTACATGTAGCAACAGTGACCCGCCAGAAAGAAAAACATAGGAAGTCATACTATTCATCGGCATGGCGGAGGTAAACACAAAAGAAAATACACCAGGACCGCGTTATGGTAGACGATGTGTGGCGGATGGATGTTCAAATACGAACTCTGATGGTGTATCTTTACACAATTTTCCGACAAAAAGGCCCGATTTTCACCGACAATGGGTAGCATTCGTAAGGAGAAAACGGAAAGATTGGGAGCCAACACGATACTCTGTACTTTGCAGCGCTCACTTCGAGGACGACTGCTATCCCCTGAAATTTCGTCTGGGTATCCTGGAGTCAAGTGGACAGAAAAATAAAAAAAACATTAAATGAAGATGCAGTGCCTACAATATACCCGGCATCTCTGACGCCGATCACGCCCCAACAAAGTGGAAAACGTGCACCGTGTATCGAGATGTCTACACCAAAGCTACCTGTCAAAAGGCCAAGGTCGGCATTCGTCAAGCGTGACATCCAGCGAGTGAGTATTTACTGCCATTGTTTACATCTCGCGATGTATTTTGCACATCATGATCGGCAGTGTAAATTAATATTGCAGAATATATTGAGTGAAGGTTAAAATGTTTGATTATTTATAAATAATTTGATATAACTTTCTGCTCTAGAGGCTAAAGATACGAGTTTATTTTTATGTTAGTATACTTAGTATTACTGATATACATTTACCAGATGATGAGAGAATATGAAGAAGCCGAGCAATTAGAATTACTGGTAAACACACCAAGCACTTTAGAACCAATGGATCTGGAAGATACAGTGTCTGACCAGGTATGCATGGAGGTAAGGTTATAATGTTATTTTATCTGTGAAGGACTCAGAATGGCATTTGCATTAAATTAATCATAATCTCAATTTTTATTGGTATTAAGAATATCTTTAAATGTTTCATAATTATTATACTGAAGGTATATTGGTAGGTAGAGTATTACACTTCAGATCATTCTGACACATTATGATTTTTTTTGTTTTGTTTTTGTTTTTCATTTTATCAACATTAGAAAAAAGTGTGTAATGATTCTTATCTATTCATTGAGAGAATGTCATTGTAACATTGAGAAATTTATATATATATTCTGTTCCAGATTAATGTCACACCCGAGGAACCTAAAACTAAATCTGTAGCTTCTCAGAAGAGTCTTAGCCGTCCACCACAGAGGTCTCACTATACACAGACAAAATTAAAAGGAAAGGATAAAGGTAATTATATATAAGTAAAGACAGGGAACAAAATTTGCCTGTAATATTCAATTTTCAATTCAATTCTTTTATTATTATTTATAACTGATTATTGTATTTATCCTGGAGTACATGTGTGTGAAATTTTATTGAATTTATTTTATATATAGGGGCAATCCATGTAATCTCGGACAGGCATATAAACTCGGACGTTTGGTATTAAAGCACTGTTTCATTCCATATCTTCCTTGTTTTGTTGGTTTTTCGATATTGAATGCAATCGCATGTTCGACCAAGACCAAACCGGAAACGATTTTTAAAAAGGGCGAGACTAAAATCCGCGAAACGATACCGGTACAATCGGATTTTTTTTCTGACATCACGTGACACCGTGTCTGCATCCCGGGAAAATTCAGGTGAAAGCGGTCAACATCGTTTCAGTGCCAGTGATTTGAAGAGTGAACCGACGGCAAGTTAAAATTTTCTTATTAATATTATAGACGCATGTATTTATTGTGTAATAGCATTTAATGGTCTGATTCTAACATTTGAAAAAAAAAAAATAAAAGTTACATATATATAAAAAAACACCAAAAAAGAGACTGTCCCGAGTTTTAAATGACAGTTTTTCAAATGTAGTCATTTAATTTTCGGACACCATTTAGACCAGACAATTAATATATGTGAGATCTAAATATATTGTTAAATTTTGCAATATATAGGATAAAAGAAAACTAGAAGCATATAGATAATAAAAGTAAAATGCAACATAATATTAAATGTACCAGGAATACATGGATATATATAATATGCATGATCCATTCAGACTAAAACTCTATAAAACAAGAAATAAAAATTAGATGAAATCCTTAGCGCTTTCGTTTCAAATTATATTTTAAGAATGGTATAAAAACTATACAATAATTACATCATTATATTAATGTGTGTGTAATTGTATATCTTTCTCTTTTAGATGCCTAAGAAAACTAAAACTAAGTCCAGGGGACCTGAAATGAAATACGACAGAACTAATTTACAGCAGGCTGTACAGCAGGTCAAAAGTGGGCAATGTCCCTAAGAAAGGCAGCGGGAACGTTCAAACGTCCCTAGGTCAACGCTGCACGATAGGGTTACAGAAAAGTTCTTCGATGGATGCTCATCCTGGCCGAAAGCCTGCCCTTCCTGAATTGATCCGAAAACAAAATTGTCCATAGTGTTAAAGAAGCGCACGACAGGGTATAGGGATTAGTAGAAAACAGTTGTTGCTCAGGACGGGTGATCTCTGCAAAAAATTTAGAGTTACCCCTTTTAAAAGGCTACACCCTCTTAAACAAAATGTTGGGAAGGTCTCAAAAAAAAGGCACCGGAATTGGCTATTCGAAAGCCAGAGAAAGTTGGCTTCCGCCCAGAGCGTCAATGCTTAACCCTGTTTGTGGGTCCAAAAATCATCATGGACGACTTGGGCCAGGTACTGCGAAATCTAAAACTTGACAACCAACCCAGAACAGATTTGAGAACTGCGACGAAAACCGGGGCGCCAATTTTCGAACATACACCTGTGAGAGTCATCGCGAGAGGGCGCGCCCTCAACGTCGTTGTTAGAACGTTCCAATAACAGAACAAAATTATAACAATCATGGCTGTGCGTGAATGCTGAAGGGAATGCACATGTCACCGATGTTCATCGCAAAAGGTAAAAACTTCAGCGTCTGTCCATGGTTTTAACACTAGTGCGGCCCCTGAAAGGTACCAAATGGCATGGCAAAGAGAATGGCTGGATACAAGACAAAATAGGAGAACAATGGTTCTCTGATGTATTTTTGAAGGAGTGTGGGGAGCGCCAGACCATCAATTACTCATCTTGGATGGGACACTCAATCTCATGAGTCTCTCCGCAAGTTTTGGAACTTGCTAGGAAAAATAAATATACACATTTTATGTCTCCCAACCCCACACCACCCACATCCTTCAACCGCTAGATCGCTTCAGTTTTTGGACCGTTCAGCTCTGCCTATAACACCGCTACGAGTCAATATTTAAGTGAGAACCCATTACATTCTATTAACAAGTGGAGCTTTACTGGTATTGTAAGTCAAAGCGTGTGGAAAGGGCATTTAGCCCAGCAAATATCAAAAATGGGTTTCGTGCATGTGGGAATATATCCCATATAACCCTTGAAGCCGATATCGTCGGCTTCCTTTGAAACCGTCCAAACTACGGACATGCTGGTTATCCCACCTCGCTCCACAACACTGCCTCCGCAACCACCTCCTCCCAAAGCAACCAACGACACTATGCAGGCTCCTGTCTTGTCTCCTTTGCCAAGCAAACCCATCACAAAAGCCTCTGCTTCTGCTACCATCTCTGTTCCAAGCACTTGTTCTAACACCATGACTGTTCCCGCTCGTGCTCACATGACGATGCCGTCTCTGCTTTTCCTGGGACTTTATGTGTCAATGAGCAAACTCTATCTGACGAGACACACGAATCCTATATCAATTTGATTGTAGAAAACGTCTCCACCAACTGAAGAGGAAACACTGGAAAACATTCTTGGAATTCAGAAATAGAAAACATGGTTTCTTCCACCTAAAAATTGTAAAAAATGAAATCGCTAGCAAAAAAGAAAAGAAACACATCGCATCGTCTTTTAACTAGCGATGAATGTCCTCCTAGAGAAAAGGAATGTTCAAGAAAAAAAGATGAAAAAGAAAGAAAAAAACTAGAGAGGGAACAAAAGAAATTAAATTTCAAAACAGGGAATTTGTAAATGAGATACAATCACATACAGTACTTCATTTAAAGTAATATGCTGCCGTAACTGGCGCAAATTTTGGCATTTTGATTTTTTTCTTCTTTAATCTATTGAAAATCATAAGCTTTGATTAAATTAAGCCGTTGAAAATCATTCAATGGCTTCAAATGCCTATAAACGTTAGTTACAACACAGAAATTATGCACCTGAAAATTGTTGTTTTTTATGCCTTTATGTATATTAGATGGGGAACTTTCCTGCAGAATCACTTTATAATTACTAATTAATTTGTAAAAATGTAAGGAAAAAATTGTAGACCACCAATTTGGGCTTCATGGTCTGGCCGTAGGTACTCATTTCGTTTTACTATAGATGTACAATATACTGATTTTTGGTAGTACTCCTAAAAATCATTTTCTGCTCTTATTTATAGTTGTTGAAATTGAAACCAAATGCATTGAAAGTACTATAATTTTCAAAAATGTTTAATAACTTTTGTTGAATGAAATAAACATATTAAAAAGCTTATCTTTGATCCGTGAGTTTGAAAAAATACGGGCACATATAACTTAAGTGCATTATCTACGTTACTTTACAGTAAATGTCTGTCATTTTTATGTTTACTTAAGTTATAATGAAACAAACAATTTGCTGGAAATAAGTCAAAGAATTTTATTTCAGAGGCATTTATCCAAAATAATTTCATTGGGGCATTTAATTGTCTTGCATGACTTCCCTGCTCACAAAGTACTTGTTCCTTCATAGGATTTTTCCTAGAGCCAATAGCAAAGATACATATTTATCCCT
>SAYR01025690.1:0-10060 GCA_004382745.1 Argopecten irradians irradians | reverse complement strand
TGTGTACTTTATATTACATTTAACATAGGTAAAAAACTCTGATTACTATACCTACGACTGTGTCACTATTAATATTACATTATAACATAGTGAAACTTTCTGATTACTATACCTTACGACTTTGTAGTTCCTTTGAATTACCATTTAAAATACTCTAAAAACCCCTGATTACTATAACCTTACGACTCCTGTGTTTCACTTTAATATTATATTTAACATACTGTAAACCTCTGATTTACTATAACCTTACGACTTGTGTTCACCTAATATTACATTAACATAGGTGTAAACCTTTCTGATTACTATACTTACGACTTGTGTTCACTTTAATATTACCGTTTTACATAGTGTAAAACCTTCTGATTACTATACCTTACGACTTGTGTTCAAACTTTTAATATTACCATTTAACTGTAAACCCATCTGCATACTATTACCTGACGACTTGTGTTCACTTAAATAATACCGTTTACATTACTGTAACCTCTAGATATACTATACCTTACGACTTGTGTTCACTTTAATTTAACATTTAACATACTGTAAAACCTCTGTTTTACTATACCTTATGACTTGTGTTTCACTTTAATATTACATTTTAAAATACTTGTAAACCTCTGATTACTATACCTTACGAACTTGTGTTCACTAATATTACCATTTAACATTACTTGTATACCTCTGATTACTATACCTTACCGACTTGTGTTCACTTAATATTTACATTTTAAACCACCCACTTGTAAAACCTTCTGATTACCTATACCTTACGACTTGTGTTCACTATTAATATAACCATTTAAACATACTGTAAACCCTCCTGATTACTATTCCTTACAACTTTGTGTTTCATTTAATATTACATTTAACATACTGCAAACCTCTGATTACTATAAAACTTAGACTTGTGTTCACTCTTATATTACATTTAACATACTTGTAAACCTCTGATACTATACCTTACGGACTGTATTCACTTTAATATTAACCAATTAAACACACTGTATACCCTGAATTTCAATACCTTACGACCTTGTGTTCACTTTAATATTACATTTAACATACTGTAACCCTCTGTTACTATTACCTTACGACTTGGTTCACTTTAATATTACAATTTAACATTAGTGTAAAACCCTTGATTGTATACCTTACGATTTGCGTTCACTTTATACTACATTTAAAATACCCTGTAAACCCCTGAATTACTATACCTTACGACTTGTGTTCAATTTAATTATTACAATTTAACATACGTAACCTCTGTTACTATACCTTTACGATTGTGTTCACTTTTAATATTAACATTAACATAGTGTAAACCTCTGATACTATTACCTTACGACTTTGTGTTCCACTTAATATTACATTTAACATACTTGTATCCCTGTTTATAACATATACATTACGACCTGTGTTCACTTTAATATTAAATTTAACATAGTGGTAAACCCCTTGATTTACTTTTAACTTTACGGACTGTGTTTTCCACTTTAATATACACTTTAACATACTGTAAACTTCTAGCTTTACTAATACCTTACGATTGTGCACTTTAAATATTACATTTAACATACTGTAAACCTCTGATTTACTATACCCTTATACTTGTGTTCACTTTAATATTACACTTTAAACATTGACTTAAACCCTCTGATTACTATAACCTTACGGACTTGTGTTCACTTTAATATTACCAATTTAACATAGCGTATACTCTGATTACCTGATACCTTACGACTTGTGTTTCACTTTTAATATTAACATTTAACACACCTGTAAACCTCTGATTTACTATACTTACCGACTTGTGTTTCACATAATATAACCATTTAACATACGTGTAACCTCTGATTATATTACCTTACGACTTGTGCTTCACCTTTATATTACCCATTTTGATACTGTAAACACCTTGATTACTATACCTTACGAGCTTGTGTTCACTTTAATATTACATTTAACATTTTACTAATCCCCTCTGATTTCTATACCTTAACCGAAACCGTGTGTTCACTTTAAATATTACGTTTAACATACTGTAAACCTTCTGGATTATATACCTTTACGACTTGTGTTCACTTTGAATATTACCATTTAAAGATACTGTAAACAACCTGATTACTATTACCTTTACCTTTGTGATTTTTCAATTTAATATTACATTTTACATACTGTAAACCTCTGATTACTAAAACTAACGAACTTGTGTTCACTTTAACATATTACATTTAACATACTGGTTAAACCTTCTGATTTACTATACCTACGACTTGTGTTCACTCTAATATTACCATTTAACACACTGTCTATAACTTCCTGATTCTATACCTTACGGGACTTGTGTTTCACCTTTAATATTACATTAACATACTGTAAAAACCCTTCTGATTACTATACCTTACGAACTTTGTGTTCAACTTTAATATTACATTTACCATAGTGTAAACCTACTGCATTTAGTATACCTTAACGATTTTGCGTTCACTTTAATACTACATTTAACATACCGTAAACCCCTAGATTACTATACCTTACGAACTTGTTGTTTCAAATTTTAATATTACATTTAACATACCTGTAAAACCTCTGATTACTATACCTTACGACTTGTGTTCACTTTAATATTACATTTTAACATAGTTGTAAAACCTCTGATTATATTACCTTTACGACTTGTGTTCACTTTTAATTTACATTTAACTAGTGTAAACCTCTGATTACTATACCTTACGACTTGTTTTCACTTATAATATTCATTTAACATTAGTGTAAACCTCTGATTACCTATAACCTTCGACTTATCCTTGTTTTCACTTAATCATTACATTTGAACATACTGTAAACTTCTGCTTTACTATACCTAGACGACTTGTGTTCCCACTTTAATATTACATTTAACATACTGTAAACCCTTCTGATTACTATACCTTATTGATTGTGTTCACTTTAATATTACATTAAATACTGTAAACCTCTGATTTACTATACCTACGACTTGCTCACTTATATAACCATTTAAACATGCTGTAACCCTCTGATTAGCTCAACTTACCGACTTGTGTTCACTTTAATATTCACTTTAACATACTCTAAAACCTCTGATTACTATACCTTACGACTTGTTGTTCCACTTAATATTACCATTTAAACACCACTGTATACCTCTGATACTATACCTTACAGACTTGTGTTCACTTTAATATTACATTTAACATACTGTTACCCTCTGATTACTTATACCTTACGACTTGTGTATCACTTTAATATTACATTTAACAATAGTGTACAACCTCTGATTACTATACCTTACGAACTTGTGTTTCCACTTTTAATATTACCATTACACACTGTATTACCTCTGATTACTATTACCTTACGGGACTTGTTGTTCACTTTAATATTTACATTTAAAAACATACTGTATACCTCTGATACTTTATACCTTACGGCTTTGTGTTTCACTTTAATATTACATTTAACATAGTGTAAACCTCTGATTACTATAAAACCTTACGGACTTGTGTTATCACTTTAATTATTACCATTTAACATAGTGTAAACTCTGATTACTTACCTTACGACTTGTGTTCCCTTTGATATTTACCATTTAAAATACTCTTAAACCCCTGTTTACTAATTTACCTTACGACTTGTGTTCCACTTAATAATTATTATTTAACATACTGTTAAACCTCTTGATTACTATACCTTACGACTTGTGTTCACTTTAATATTACATTTAATCATAGTTAAACCTCTGCATTTACTATACCTTTACGACTTGTGTTTCACTTTAATTATTACCGATTTAACATACTGTAAACCTCTGATTTACTATACCTTACGACTTGTGTTCACTTTAATCATTACATTTAAACCATAATGTAAACTCTGATTAACTATACCTTACGACTGTGTTCACTTTTAATATACAATTTAAACATATTGTAAACCTCTTGCTTACTATACCCTTACGACTTTGTTCACTTTAATATTACCAATTTAACATAGTGTAAAACCTATGATTACTATACCTTGGACTTGTGTTCACTTATAATATTTACATTTAACATACTTGTAAACCTCTGATTATATAACCTTACGGACTTGTTGTTCACTTTAATCATTACCCATTTACATTACTGTAACCTCTGAATAGCTATACCTTACGACATGTGTTCACTTTAATATTAACCATTTAAAACATACTGTATACCTATGATTACTATACCTACGACTTGTGTTCCCTTTGATATTACCATTCTAACATACTCTTAAACCCCTGATTACTATAACCTTACGACACTTGTGTTCACTTTAATATATATTTAACATACTGGTAAACCTCTAAATTACTATACCTTACGACTTTGTGTTCACTTAATATTACATTTAACATACTGTATCCCTCTGATTTTCTTATACCTTACGACTTGTGTTCACTTATACACATTTACCATTAACATAGTGTAAACCTCTGATTACTATACCTTACGACTTGTGTCACTTTAATAATTACCATTTAACTGTAACCCTCTGTATTACTATACCGACGACTTGTGTTTCACTCTTAATATTCCCGTTTAACATTACTGTAAACCCTCTGATTAACCTATTACCTTACGACTTGTGTCACCCTTTAATATACATTTTAAAACATACTGTAAACCTCTGATTTACCATTACCTTACACTATGTGTATCACTTTAATAATTACATTAACATATTGTAAAACCTCTGCTTACATATACCCTTACGACTTGTGTTCACTATAAAATATTACATTTAACAATAGTGTAAACCAGATTACCATACCTTACGACTTGTGTTTACCTTCTTAATATTACATTTAAACATACTGTAAACTCTGATTACTAATACCTTACGACTTCGGTGTTCACTTTTTAATATTACCATTTAACATACTGATACTCTTGATTACTATACCTTACGACATGTGTTCACTTTAAATCATTACCAATTAACATACTGTATACCTTCTGAATTACTATTACCTTACGACTGTGTTCCCCTTTTGATATTACCATTTAACATTACTCTAAACCCCCTGATACCTTATACCTTTACACTTTGTGTTCACTTAATATTATATTTACATACTGTAAACCTCTAATGTTACATACCTTACGACTTGGTTCACTCATTAATATTACATTTAACATACGTATCCCCCTGATTTTCTTATTACCTTACGACTTTGTGTTCCACTATTTAACATTACCATTTAACATTACTGTAAACCTCTGATTACTATACCTTACGACTGTGTTCACTTTAATATTTACATTTAACATAACTGTCATACCTCTGATTACTATACCTTACGGACTTCGTGTTCACTTTAATATTACATTTAACATTTTTGTAAAACCTCTGAAGTTACTATACCTTACGACTTGTGTTCACTTATTAAATTACCATTTAAACATAGTGTAAACCTATGATTACTATAACCTTTACGACTTTGGTTCCCACTTTAATATTACATTAAACATATGTAACCTCTGATTACTATACCTTACGACTTGTGTTTCACCTTTGATAATTACCATTACATACTCTAAACCCCTGATTAACTATTACCTTACGACTGTGTTCACTTTAATATTATATTTAACATACTGTATTCCCTCTAGATTTTCTATTACTTACGAACTGTGTTCACTAGCACATATCTACCATTTAACACACTGTAAACCTTCTAAAATTTACTTATACCTTACGACTTGTGTTCACTTAAATATTACATTTAATCATACTGTATCCCTCTGTTTCTATTACCTTACGACTTGTGTTCACTATAATATTTACCCATTTAAATTACTTGTAAACCTTCTGATTACTATACCGCTTACGACTCTGTGTTCACTTTAATATTACCATTAACACAATATTATACCTCTGATTACCTATACCTATAACGACATGTGTTCACTTTAATTAGTACCATTTAACCATACTGTAAACCCTGTATACTAATACCTTACGAACTGTGTTCACTTTAATATTACGCATTTAACCATTACTGTTAAACCTCTGATTACTATACCTTTACGACTGTTGTTCACTTTAAATTACATTTAACCATACTGTAAACTCTGGATTAACTATACCTTACGGACTATGTGTTCACTTGATATTACCATTTAACATAGTGTAACCCTCTGTATTACTATACCTTAGGACTTGTGTTTCACTTTGATATTACCATTTAAAGATACTTTAAACACCTGATTACTATACCTTACAACTTGTGTTCAATTTTAATATTACAAAAACAATACTGAATACCTTGATTACTTACTTACTACTTGTGTTCACTTAATATTACTTTAACATACTGTAAACCTATTCTAATGCTTACTCATACCTTTACCACTTGTGTTCACTTTTAATTTACATTTACATACTGTAAAACCTCTTGCATTACTATACTTACGACTTATAAGGTGGTTCACTTAATATTACATTTAACATAGCGTAAACCTTGATTACTAACCTACGACTTGTGTTCACTTTAATATTACCATTTAACAACTGTAACCCTCTGATTACTATACCTGCGGAACTTGTTTCACTTTAAATATTACCGTTTAACCATACTTGTAAACCTTGATTACTATACCTTACGATATGTGTTCACTTTAATATTACCATTAACATACTGTTAACCCTTCTGATTACGTATTAACCTTACGACTTGTGTTCACTTTGATATTACCATTTAAATACTGTAAACACCTGATTACTATACCTTACATTTGTGTTCAATTTAATATACATTTAAACAATACTGTTAATACCTTCTTGATTACTCTTTTACTAATTACTACTTGGTGTTCACTTTAAATTGACATTTAACATACTGTAAACCTCTCTTACTTATACCTTACCACTCATTTTTTATTTTTTATTTTGTGTTCACTTTTAATATTACATTTAAACATACTGAAACTTCTGATTACTATACCTTATATTGTGTTCACTTTAATATTACATTTAACATAGCGTAAACCTCTGTTATTTACTTTTATCTTTATATTGTGTATTCACTTTTTTAATATTACATTTAAACATACTTATATCTGATTACTATTACCGGACCCGACTGTGTTCACTTAATTATTACCTTTTTCTTTGTTTAATATATATATATACATACTGTAAACCTCTTATATTAATATTACCTTACGACTAGTGTCTAATATTACCATTATTAACATACTTTTTTTGATTTTACTATACCTTACGACCTAGTTGTCACTTTAATATATCTATTTTAAATCTATCTTTATTATCTTGTATACTTTTATATGTGTTCACTTTTTATATATTTAACATTATTCAATACCTCTTGATTACTATTACCTTACGGTATTTCTATTTTAAATTAACATTTAACATAGTGATTATATCTTATATTATTTATACCTTACGACTTTGTCTATCTTAATATTACATTTTAACATAATATCTTGATTTATTATACTTATATTGTTTTCACTTAATATTACATTATCTATATAATCTCTATTACTATACCTTAGACTTTGTGTTCTATCTCTTATTACCATTTAACATACTGTTATACCTCTGTATTACTATATATGACTGTTGTTCATCTAATATTACATTTAACATACTGTTATACCTCTTATCTATACCTTCCGACCTTTTGTCCAAATATACATAGATCTATGATACCTCTTATACCCTTATATCCATTTAATTATTACCATTAACATACTGGTTTACCTCTGAATTACAGTTACCTTACGACTATGTGTTCACTTTAATATTACATTAACATACTGTGGTATACCTCTGATTATTATACCTTACGACTTGTGTTCACTTTAATCATTACCATTAACATACTGTAAACCTCTGATTACCTATACCTTACGGACTATGTGTTCACTTTAATATTACATTTAAATACCTGTATACCTCTGAATTTACATACCTTACGACAGTGTTCACTTTAATATTACATTTAACATACTTATACCTCTGATTACTATACCCCTTGATGGACTTGTGTTCACTTTTAATTACATTTTAACATACTGTATACTCTGATTACTATACCTTACGACTATGCTTGCTCACCTTAATATTACATTTAACACACTGTAAAACCTCTGCATTAACTATACCTTACGACTTCTGGTGTTCACTTTTAATATTACATTTAAAACATTACTGCTATTCCTCTGATTACTTATAACCCTTCACGACTTGTGTTTCACTTTAATTATTACAATTTTAAACACTGTATTACCTCTGATTACTACTTACCTTACGACTTGTGTTCACTTTAAAATATTACCATTTAACATACTGTATACCTCTGATTACTATTACCTACAGGGATTGTGTTCACTTTAAAAATCATTACCTTTAAAAACATACTGTATACCCTGATTACTTATTACTATACCTTATGACAATAGATAAAAGACTGTGTTATATACATCGGATATTGGGGTTGTATAGTGTGTCATTGTTCAATATATTTAAGAAAACAAGATATCGTCATTACGGTGCTCAACATATTCACGGCAATAAACTAAAGTTACCGTTAAAATATTCAGTCTTTTGTTTTCAATTGGTTTTATTTGTTCAGGAGATCATACTAAATGTAAAACTTCCACCGGAGCAGGAAAATATCGATATTCTGTTGTCATTTCAATAAGATCAGTTCGACAATGCAGAGGTTAAAGCAAACAGAAGTTAATGTACAGTACCACACCTTTATACAATTTATATACCACCACCCAATACAATGATAGGTACATATAAACGGAGTAGTACTGAATTGAAAGCATCAGATTATACATCACCTGAACATCAAGTGGAGATTCTTTGTTCAGACGTCGAATTATAGACCTGCAAAATTTGAATTTGTTTCTATACCAACTGAAGTCGAACGAAGGTAAGGTAACATGTTTCAATTAGTGTACCTGTTTTAAATAGCAATAATAACGATAAACAATCACTGGTGTCAAATGAGAAAATTAAGTTATTATTTGTTAAAGTTATACTGTCGTATTTTTCATACTCACGAATCAAGATAAGCAGGATGTAATTCAACACCAAAATTTAAAACATTTTGAGAATTACAATACTTACAATACATAGGTTTTAATTTCTCGAGAACAAAAAAGAGCTGAAAATGATTTTTGGAAGTACGCTGCCAAAAATCATAATAATTACATGTACAGTGCAGTGAAAATAGTACATAAGGTCAGACCATGAAGCCAAGTTGTGGTTTACAATATTATCTAACTTTTTACAGTATTATCAGTAGTTGCATAGTGATTTATATAGGTGTGTTTCCATCTTAACAGATATAGATCTAACACAAGTTTTTCTATACATTGTACAATATATACATGCGCGGGAACTGCCTTGTATAAATAATACATCTAACTACAATTCATATTTCCAATGCACAGGGTACAAGGCCTTGACAATTGTGTTACCAGGTACCAGACAATCACACGGGATCTGCCTGGAATTACATCGGTCGGGTTACGGTCATGTTAGTTAGATTAACTTTTTTTGGTTTGGTTTGTTCAGTTTTACGTCCTATTTAACAGCCATGGTCATGTAAGGACGTGCCAGGTTTGTTGGTGGAGGAAAGCCGGAGTACCCGGAGAAAAACCACCGATCAGCGGTCAGTACCTGGCAACTGCCCCACATGGGATTCGAAGCCGCATCCCAGAGGTGGAGGGCTTGTGGTAATATGTCGGGACATCTTAACTACTCGGCCACCGCGGCCCCAGTTAGATTAACTATTAGTCTTATAACACTGATATACTTGTTACACTACAATAACTTTTTATTAATTATTCATTGCACTGATATCATGAACAAAAACAAGAAAGGTAATTTAAAAATAATATCTTAAAGCTCTGTTATTCCGTCAAATTTCGGTAAATTTGAAACTGCACGTGGGTCGATTCGCGTGCTTTATATAGAGGTGGATGACCACATATATATATGGTGGCTGATTACGGCCATCTCGTGT
>SAYR01025685.1:0-15789 GCA_004382745.1 Argopecten irradians irradians | reverse complement strand
TCATCATGGCCAAATCCATAACAGAAATATAATATTGTAAATATAAATGTTCATCTGTCATCTTAGAATGTAGAAGCATAAGAATCAATACATGTTATGTGATGTTTGTGTCTGTATTTGTTTCCTGTTTTAGGTTACAAGTACATGTTTGATGAGAAGCTGGTGACGGTGTGGTCAGCCCCTAACTACTGCTATAGGTGTGGAAACATAGCGGCAGTCCTTTCCTTCAACGACGCTGATCAACGAGAGGCCAAACTGTTCCGAGCAGTACCCGACAGTGAACGTGTGATACCATTGCGCACAATGACACCCTACTTTCTATTGAAATATGTGATGACCTTATAAAAGTTGTAAATACTCGTACAGGACCATTAAGGTAACGGACAATGTGTCGGGTATAGCAGTGCTGATGTCATTCTAGGTCTATCTAATGTAGGACCTGTTGTGATTTAATATGAAAGATGTCTTACGAATCCTGATGCATACAAATCCATTTGAAGATAACCCTGTACATCAGGATTCGTTTCAGTCTTGAAATGTTTAACTGGAATTGTGATGATCCAAATTAAGTTGATCCTCGATTTTAAACTACTTTGGTTAGTACACAAACAATATATGTTACCATGGTAACTGTTGAGTGAACACCAAAGCTAGCACTGTTAAACATTGATAACCACCTTTACAGCCGTGCTACCCCAACTGAGAACGATTCGTGTATATAAACCCCTACCGCTCTACCGCTGACTTGTACCGATGTATCGAATGAGTGTTACTGTAGCCGTGCTATTTATAGAACTCCAGTAGCCGGTCGCCAAATCCAACAGGTTAAATTGGTACTGTACTGATGCTTCACTCGGGCCTCTCATTCATCGGCTGCGATTTGGTTGAACGAAACTGAAAGTACATGTGGGGTTTCATTTCATAACCAAAACCATCACTTACCAGCAAACCATGGACGGAAAACGACACTGATCATTTTTAAGGCAGATAAATCCCGGCTTATTGAAATACAAGGAAGAGTTTGAGAAACGTCAGTAACAATAAATGAAAACTCTCGCTTTCTCGTCCAAACGAAGTACTCGAAATGAATTTGCCAGTCGTTTACAAGCGCATGCTAATCGACAAGATTGTAAATTTGCAAACGCCGGACACCAAAATGAAAATGAAGGAGAGCATAGTCACTGACATGGTTCGTCTGTATGCCTACCTACCGGTACCACTTCCACGCACAAACCAAACGACTTAAGTTTGACGAACAGTCAGTGGAGTCCGTCAGTCATATAGGCCCTAAATGAAGAAAAAAAATCTGATTCGCCACCTGAAAAATCTAACGGATTCCTACTCTCAGAAGCTATCGGAGATTAAAAGACGAACGGGACACGTTAATATAAATTATTATCACATAAAAAAGACGAGTTAAACTCTTTTACAACCACAGACCTGATGAACGAGAACCGATACCAATACCAGGGAATCCCGTCACAAAGTTCATATGTGACAGTGTCACCGCCGTGGGCACCGGACCATTGGAAATAAGGGGAACAAAGATTGTCCGTTCTTGCACTGCGAGGGCTACCAAGTTTTTGGTCTCCAGTCAAAACATCCAGAATATAAGTCATCAATATCTGAGGTACGTTTGCAAAATTTCATTGGTAGTCTAACGGTGAATATTTACAGAATCATAAGTATCTGGATTCGTGAATGGTGAAATTCATCCAGCTGATATTTTTTTTTACAAAGTAAATTAAAGAGCAGAGTAATAAAGGTATGATCGGCCCTTATACACAATTGAATATAAAATAGATTGTTCATTTGTGAAAATATTTTGTTATCAGCAGTATTTTGCGTACTAAACAAATATATATTCCTGTATGAGAGTGTATAAATATGGTAGGCCATACAAAAAAATTTTATGTTTCCGGTAAACACCGATCAACCCTAAAAAATCAGTGCCTACTCAAAAAACTTTTTATCAGGTTTGTTTCTCAGCCAAAAAAATAACCTAAATTCGTTAGTTTAATACTGTTTTAACATCCTTTCAACATCTAAGGTAAGTAGTAAATGATTGGCCATTTCTTTTACCAACAGGCTAACAAAGGAAATACATGGAATTGAGAAGCCGACTTAAGAGTTCCGCGAGGAGATTACCAGCATTAACACTTTCCTGCAACACATACCACAAATTTCGTCAATGCCTTGAGGCCACATTAAAGGCATGTTACCCACAGAGGTACATTGGGCCAGGAAGGTTCAGAAAGACCTACAGAAAGATATTAGACTAATCAAAATCGCATGTAATGGGCGTATCCCATCTAATTAACAAAGGAAACATTGAATCCTTACTTGTCGATGGTAGGACCACAGTAGGAAAAAGGTTGTAATAAAAAGTTGAGCAATCTTCATGTACATACAGTTCCACCAGTAAACTTTCACACCATCTACATGATGCAATCACCAATTCGAGACCCGCACTGAATGCAGTCCCTACATGTTGACACCACAGATGCTGCCAAATTATAATTGGTGGCTTGGAATTCATGGGCAGTTTGGAATGTACCCTCAAAGTTACCCAACCTGTTTGAGTTATAAACTATCCAGCAGCCACAGCCACAGCAACAGCTCCTAAGTACAGAAATTTTCCCTCCATTACCTGCTGATCTTGATGAGTCTGCCATTAATCCGCCTCTTCTCCTGACGAGGACTTGCTGATTTTTCAAATTCCCACAGTATCAGTTGATTTATTGTAAAACTTTAAAATTTGTCATTGTCATTTTCATTCCAAGTTACAAGACTTATTGAATAGACAGAAATTGACGCTGAACATATGATTTACTTTACCGAGTTAATTTTGGAGTTAATTTTGTTATCAATTATGATTAACTTGAAATCAAATGATTGCATGTAAGATACATGCATTTCAATATATAACAAGTGTTCTATTTGCAGTATTAGTAACACGAGATATGTGCTGGTTTTTTTCACTTGTAGACTACTACCTAGGGGTACATGTTATATATGCAGGACTGTTGGACATGTGACTTATGCCTATATTACAGTAAGCAATATACCTGCATTATACAGCAAAGTCGAAAAGTTTGGAAATATATGAGGAAATTAAAATCTTTCAAATGTCCATTAACATTTGTTTTTGTAATTTTTTTAAAACCTCAATATATATGAAATGGAATTAGCCGATTGGCAACAACTGATGATCCTGAAATATTGTGCATGTTGAAATTAACTATAGTACATATACAAATATATTGAAATCTATAAGCATCTGAAACTTGATAGTACTACCTTAAAAAAAGTCAGGAAAAGTTGAATCAGTTTAACCTTATTTTAATAGTAATATAACTGGCCTTTTGTCAGACCATTGTCCGTTTTACCCCGCCACTGTGAACGTGACACATGTACACACCACATGTACACATCACAACACACAACACACAGAGCCAAAAACGCTTAACCAGACATTGTTTACAGGACAAGATCAATATTGGAATATTGGAATCAAAACACTTTCGCTCGTGCTGTATCCAACATGGCAACACCACTGGATGTTGATTCTAGAAAAACTATAATTCCATTTGTATGCAGAAGGACTATTCGTTCGGTGGATATATCGAAACGGACGGGAGTCTCCAAATCGGCCTGTCAATAAAAATTGCAACTTGGTAATTTATCCAAGCCCTTTAGTGAAAAGGCATGGTACTGTATCCCGTGTAACTAAAAAAAGCCAACTGAAGAAGGTAACAAAGTTCATTGAGTATCAAAACATTTAAAAAACCTAGCATATATGACCGTGAAATCGCTGACGAAACTTTTGGAAAGAAATAATGATACAGCGGGATAACGTCCCAATCGAGGAGTTTGATAAGTCGTGTAAAAAACGCTGATTTTGGATATTGACATACAAAAAGTTTTCTCAGGTGCCCGTCGAAACACAAGAGGAATAAACCATGACGATTTATTGTCCACCACTTAATTGCTAGTCTTTCTAAAACTACGCGCCTAGTCCCAAATTGCATTTTTTCGACGAGGCATCGGTTTATACAACAGCTGGGAAATAGAACGTATTGGTCACAGTTTCACGTGGTAAAAGATCACATGAAATACAGAAGTATGCCAGTAATCTGAAACTGACTGTCAACGCTTTGTTGTGGTTATTCGGAACTGGACTTTACGGAATGTGATACAAGGCCTTCCAATGCTATGGAAATTGTAAATTTATTTTGACGAAACTATTGCGTCAAACCAACGACCTTGGCAACCCTGTGTTTTCCGTGGGGGATGTTTTAATTATGGACAATTGTGGGTTTCACCATCATCGACGCTGGTGAGAGATGTTAAGGCCTATGCTGAACATCCGCCGGTGTAACTTGATATTTCAACCACAATATTCCCCCCAGTTCAACGTTGTGGAGCATGTATCACTGTGAATATAACACTTGATTTCCTTCGTTTTTGGCGGTAAGTTTAAGCAAACAAATTCTGAGTTTTTCAGCGCTGTCACGATTATATTCCAGTGTGGTAGGTTATATTCAGAATTAAAACCGAAACTCAGCGTGTACATTATCATTCAGAGTGAAGACGCGAAACTCAGAGTGTACTATTAAACTCAGCGTGGGTCAGATTAAACTCTGCATGTTCGGGTTATTATTCAGAGTGAAGACCGAAAACTCAGCATGCCCTGATTATATTCACGCGTGTCAGATTTAACTCAGCATGTTCGGTTATATTAGAGTGAAACCGAAAACTCGGACTGGGAAGTTTATATTCAGCGTGTTTAGATTAAACTCCAGCATGTTCGGTTCTATTCAGTGAAGTCCGTAAAACTCAGCAATGTTCCGATTATATTCAAGCGCTAGGTTTTCGCATCGTATCCATTACGGTAGCTATGCGGTGGGGGTGATTATACTCCGGTCTACGCGCGACGCGAGTTCGGTTCAATACCGATGTTCGTATATTCAGAGTGAAGACCGAAAAACTCAGCGTGTCCGATTATATCAGCGTGTCAGAGTAAACTCAGCATGTTTCGGTTATTCAAGAAGTGAAAGACCGAAAATCAGCATGTCCGATTAAACTTCAGCGTGTCATATTAAAACTCAGCATGTTCGGATTATATTCAGAATGAAACCCGAAAACTACAGCATGTCCGATTAAATTCAGCTTATAGGTGTCATATTATAACTCAGCATGTTCGGTTATATTCAGAGTGAAGACCCGAAAAATTCAAGCGTGTCCGATTATATTCAGCCGTGTTCTTTTTAAATTCAGAGTTTAGCTGTCAATCAAACTGCGCCAGAGCGGGGACCCCGGGTCCAGTCCTACCTAGCCACGGGGGGCATCACACGCTCGTGTGCTACTGCGTAGTTAGCTGTCCATCCACCGGCCACGGTACGTTATATACAGGCACTGGTTTCCTCAGTAAAGAAGATAGGTGAGGTCGAAAGAATGTTTACACCGGTCCTCAAATGTATACGTAGTGAGATTAGCCGCTAAACAATTGATGATTCTTTAATTTTAGTTTTATAATGAATGTTATAATTTTTCAGCAACGGGAATCTAACTAGAATACTCAGTCTAATATTATAAGAGACGCCAGAATGAAGAGACCGAGTTCCCGAGTCAATTTGAAGTAACACCGTTGTTAGACTCTAATTACTATCTCGACGAAGACGAAACATGAAAAATAAATTCAATGGACTCTATATTTAGGTTGTTTTATCCTCCCCTTATCCGCAGCCTTAAACGTTTCTCTACTAATTTAATTTTTTTACAACCGTTTTTCGAAAAACATCACTGATTATTTCGCACGTTCAGGTCTTAAATTATAATTTTACCGTCCTGAATTAATGACGACCTTATCTAAACTTACCTGTCTAAAACTAAAGCCAGGTCTAAAATAAAAGATGTCCAGTTGGTCAATAACTAATTTGTTATGGACTTACGTATACAAAACCGGTCTTGTGTAGGTACCATGTATTAGTGTTCGTCTCTAATTTAGCTACGACCGCTACATAGCTATACCAATTATTTTAACACAGGAATTCATGTTTGGAAAGAATAACCTTTATCGGTTTCTCAATATGAGTTTCAATAACCCATGTGCTTAATGAAGAATTTCTGCCTTTATCGCAAGCCCTCATCCACAGACGACACTCTGGTCATTCGAAGCAACGGACGAATAAATCCTTGTCAGAAGATACCTCCGTGGACAGTTATATAGAATATTGTCCAGAAGCCGTCCGCAGGCTCTGTGATTATTGGCGTTCTTCAATATACGTTTTCATTAATAAATTCTCACAATTAACGGACGGATTTCCACTTGCTTCTCATTGTCATAGTAGCAATCTGTGTCATAGAGCCGACTGTCCCAGATCATAAGCGCGCGGGCGTTACCTGTAGACTTTTGTCAAAAGATACGTGTGCAGTCAGTTTTAGTACATTGGTTTTTCGATTGATCAAACTTAGAACTGGTTTATTGTAATACGCCATTATCCGATTATCGAGGTGTAATATTTTGCTAGAATTTTTCGATTTTCTTATTATTTCTGGTATGGACCTATAATAAAAAAGGTGCATATTTTATTGGTGGCTTTGTGTGTGTGTTTAATTGTGATTTTATCTTTAACTTATTTAAATTATCTTGTTTAAATTGTTTATACATTATCATTGATAATAAGAGAATCAAAAATTCATTAGTGATCAACAACAATATTTATCGTAAATATTTTTTAATCATCCATCAGGACAATTCACTTCAGGCTAATTCCTTTTACATAAACAACAAGCGAAATATGCATAAACTGTCAGTTGTTCTACATTTCCTTATGAAACATATAACATAAAATTATTGACAAATTCCACCTACATTGTTTAGTAATTTTATCGTATACCGTTGCTAATTATAAATCGTTGATCATACGATTCAGCAGGTAAAATATGTCGCTGTATCTATACCGCGAAGCCAAACGTCACGCACGTTTAAAATATGAACTGCATAACCACTGAGGAGGTGATAAAATGATTTTTTAGACGAACAATTCACCCTAATAGGAACAACCAACTAATTGTCCAGGCGATTTTGAAAGCAGTCTAGACAAAAGTTAGCATTACTGCTACGAGCAGGGACAGGGTTCGGCATACCAGAAGTTCGACCACAATTGTGTAATGGCGGACCAGCGAGCCGAGTTTGACACTCCACACCATTTCACCACAATGGGCCATTTCTGGGATATTAAGTAAAACCAAACTGATCTAATTTCCATAAGAACTGGGTTTTTCCCGATATATGTACTAATTTTAATGTTTCTTTAGCCTGAATAACTGTCCTTTAATAATTCCAGGTTAATAATTTCACTTCTTATTTGAACGAAACCTCTACTCAATCAATCACGGTAGGTATTTCCCGGCGCTACGAGAGTTATGACCCCATTGTTTGGTCCACACGGCGATACTACCATGTACTGGGATTTGTTCACAGGTTTGTAATTTTTCACAATTTATTTTTCGTAATTACACAAGAAACTACGGAAAATGGATGTTGCAGAGTCATTTCATATATGTATTCGCTCCTGTTTTGAAAATATTTAAAGGAAACGTATGAACATATCAATTATGCTTAAAGGATTTGTTGCAGTCAAAAATGATAATTGGCTTTGTTGAGCACGTGTAGAAACCACTCCGTGCGGCGGCGCACACGGAATAACCTTGTAAGCCGTCGATATCGAGGTCCAAAAATTCTGGACCGCCCGATTATGCATTTTCCTAGCTCTAAACGCGTGGACGTCATAATATCCGTGGTATATAACTGTTCTGTGGTACCATATAACTGATGTGCATTATACTTACATCGACTGTCACAGAAAAAGCCAAATCAACGATTTTTTATGATTAACTTTTGAGTGAAGTTAATCGTCAATAACTTTGGCTCGAATGTTGATAAACTAAAAAAGTGAAATTCGATGTTTCAAATACTCTAATTTATGCTTAAATAGCAGGTATCTCGTGTAACTATGAAACGAAATCAACAGCAGAAATAAAAGTTTCGGATTTTTCTGTATAAGGAGTTCAGCAACGAATAAGCTTTAATTAGATAAATATGTTCCTATAGTCCTGTATATGAACTTATTAATCAACACATAAACACAAACATTCAATGGGTATAAAATCTCTGATTTTGTTTCTTTACCACTGAAAACATGTTATCTGAATTAATATCTTTCAGATTTAAAGTCAAATTGAAATTACAGTCCATAGGCTAAAGGACACAATTATTCTACCCAGAATGCATGGCATATTTTAATCACAAGAGATTCATAGGTACATGTATGTATAATTCAAGTTCTCTATTGCTAGCATTGTTAAATCAGGTGTCTATTTGCCTGTACCCTAAATGAACATTAATACATATTGTGGAGGTGATTCTTACCTTCGTGGACTAACTGATGTGCTCGGCATATCAACTTCAGGTTGTTTATGTGTACAAACTGAAAAGAGAATACATGTACATAATTATCAAACATCCACAATCACATACAACTCTAGGATATGTTACGCCTGTTTCCTAAACTGTTTCTTTGCTTAACTTAAGGAAGACGTAAACATATAACATCCATTTAACTCTCAAAGATATGTATACAAAGTATTACAAGAGATCCCAGAGGGATCTTGGCGCCCATTAAAGAATGATCTATATCTGACAATAGAAAGAGGGATCTTTTCTCTGCTTTTCAAACTTTTACTACATATTACTAAATATGAAATTTGAGAAAGATCTTTTCAGTACTTTCTGAGATATATAACACTAACAAACTTCAATTATCAAAATCCAAGATGACTACTTGTTGGCAATCTTTTGACCGATCAGTCCCAAAATGCAATATGCAGGTCCTAGGAGAATCTTCTTATAAAATTTGAGACAGATCGCTTCAGTACTTTCTGAGAAATAGCGGTAACAAACTTCAATTATAAAAATTCAAAAATGGTGGCCTGTCGGCAATCTTGTTAACCGATCGGTCCCAAAATGTAATATGCATAACTCGGGACCTAAGGGAACCTGCACATGAAATTTGAGACGTATCCATTTAGTACTTTCTGAGAAATAGCGGTAAAAAAACTTCATTGAAAAATCAAAGATGGCGGCCTGGCGGCCATCTTGATAACTGATCGGTCCTTAAATGAAATATGCACAACTAGGGCACTAGGGGAACCTACATGTGAAATTTGAGAGATGACGTCCCTTCAGCATTTTCTGAGAAAGAGCGGTAACAAACTTTAACTATAACAAGAGATCCCAGAGGGATCTTGGCGCCAACCATTGTATGTACTACTGTATGTTAGTCAAATGAATAATAGATTTTTTTTATTCTTTTCTCTTTTTTCTCTCCTCATTCTAGTTTCGATTATCATTCAAACAATCTGATAAAAATATGGACAAAGTCGTTACCGCGTTCTTTGATGTGTGTGGAATATATTTGAAGCATTTGTCAAGAAAGTGCAAAATAAAATTTGATATGTAGTTCTTGAAAATTGCAATATAAAACTTCAGGATTCACAAATCATTATTGTAACGATATAAGTTTCAGAGTCAGAAATAATTTGTTACAAAGCATTGTTAACAGATTGGTGGACAACCACAAGGGGTTAACTCCATTGAAATGCTATTTGTCAAATTGACATGCTCTGTCATTCAGAGAATAGACTGGTACTGCAAAGCTCCTTTTAATCAACGGTTACAACATATGAGGGCAGGTTGATATCTAAACACTAACTTGTCCGAGCATGTGTGCTGATCTTTAGTATTGTATATTTCCTTGCATAGCTGACGGGCACACTGGGCATTTCATACTGTTCACATTATTTTCCAGTGCTTGATAAGTCTGTGATTGTGGGACTGGTATACATCTTTTCTTCTCCTCCTATATATTAACTTCAGCTGTGCATGCAGGTGGTAGATTTCGGTATCATAGTATTGTTAGATATTTAGAATAGAACTATTCACATTTATTTTTTGTCAGATTATTTAAACAGTCCTGTAAAACAGGGAAACAGCAAACTAGTTGTTCAAAATAGGTTGTGATATTTTAAGCGGTTTGATTGAAAGTAGTTAAAGTATTTATTTATTTGAAAAATGGAATTTCCTGCAGTGAAAAAAAATCCTAATAATATGGTCAGATTTAGTGGACTATATTTACCCTCTATTTATACACAGTACTAACATTAGAAACCTTCGGATTAGTTTTCGGCGGCCTGGTGGCCATTTGTTTTTTTCGATTATTCTCAAAATCTGTATAGCACAACAAGGGACCAATGGAACTATCCATGTGAAGTTTGAACAAAATCCCTTTAGTAGTTCTCAAGAAATAGCAATAACAAACTTCAAGTATCAAAATCCAAGATGGCTGCCTGGTGGCCATCTTGTTTTTGGAATCAGCCACAAAATCTGTATGGCACACGAGGGACCAAGGGAACCATCCATGTGAAGTTTGAACAAAATCCCTTCAGTAGTTCTTAAGAAATAGTGATAACAGACTTCAACTGTTAAAATCCAAGATGGCTTGTTTTCCGATCAGCCTCAAAATATGTATGGCACAACTAGGGACCAAGGGAACCATCCATGTGAAGTTTGATCCCTTCAGTAGTTCTCAAGAAATATCAATAACAAACTTCAACTACCAAAATCCGAGGCAGCCATCTCGATTTTCTGATCAGCCTCAAAATCTGTATGGCTTAACTAGGGACCAAGAGTACCCTCCATGTGAAGTTTGAACAAAATCCCTTCAGTAGTTCTCAAGAAATATCGATAACAAACTTCAACTGCCAAATCCAAGATGGCTGCCTGGCGGCCATTTCTTGTTTTTCCGATCAGCCACAAAAATCTGGAGAGAAGCGTAGTATGGGTGACCAGGTAGGGGACCCTCCATGTTGAAGTTTAAACAAAATCCCTGCATGGTTTTTGAAGATAGTGATGACAAGCAATTGTTTATGGACGGACAACAGACAAAATGGACCAATGGAAGCAGGGAATTTGAATTAGCCCATCATCATGATGATGATGAGCTAAAAATATGTGACCTGACAATTTAAGTATAATATCTGTCAAAACACAGATGTAGAAAATTGTTAAACGCCAGCTTTCAAGGTTACTTCGCTTAATATAGAGAGCCAACTAATGCTTTTCCATAGACCACAAGTGTAACGTTATGGCATCTACTTCTAATTACTATTGAATTCTGATGAGCCAACATGTTCTATACTTAAAGTATATGCTCTCATATAACAATAGATAGAAAAAAAAAGAGGGGGTCCTTCTGCTCAAACTCTCCCAGGGTAGACCATTTTTAATTAGGTGCATTCGACACTGAAAAATCATGAAATTCTTAAATGTTTTTCCTATTAATTAAAATATTGATATCTTACCTTTAATTTAACCTCCTGACATATTCCAATTCATATCATGGTTTATCTAGAATATATTACCTGTCAGATAAACAGTTTTACTTTGGAAATTCATATTAACGCAGCCAATCAGCGGGCCGGGTCAGAATTCTATCCTGGGCTCAATCTTGTATACACAGGGCCATTTCGGGAAGGTCTTTTTTTCATTTAGTTTGGTTGTTCCCTTTATAGCAGGGTTAAAATTTCAATGGCTCACCTGTGATGTAAGTAAACATATAGACTGTAATGTCAAATCTGTGATATGAACTTGAATCGGTCAACCGGTTGGTCCAGGACAGGGCTTTACCTTCGGTAACAGTCACACGCGGAGTAAATCTGTAAACATGAAATGTTGAACTTACACAATGTTATTGATTGGATTGCAAATTATGCATTAAATATTGAAATAGTAATTCATGGTTTGTTTTGAATTGTGTATGGTAAAATGATTAACCTTTCTGAATTATATGAAATTTAGATGGGTCCCAATCAGGGGAGATAATTCAGTGAATATCAGGTAACAACAGTAAATATGGAAAATATCAGAATTTTGAAAGACAAACAGGTTTAATCAAAACTTGGTTTACTCAAAAAAGGTTTTCAGAGCCTGTCTGTTAAAAATAAGCTCAGATGTAACAGTCAAGTACACCTGGACAAATAAACAGTTTATAGTGTGATAAGTGCACACTACTTGAGAAAAGGAGATTATGGTCAATGGTGAGCTTGGAGAAAATATAATAAAGACACTGACACAGAAAACACCTTGTTTTGTGTTAATATACAATCTTGGCAATTATAGCAACATTCTACATATAAGAAATAGAATCATGACTTAAATGACCAAATTTCAAGTGACGATTTCTAAGAAAGCTTGGACTGAAGAAAATAAACGAATTTACCCAGAAAAGATATGTTATACCGAAAACCTACCCTGTAATTAGCGATAAAAATTGAATAATACATATTACCTCAAAGTACAGGGTAGCTATATGGAAATATAATCTTACCTGTAATTTTGGACTTTTCTGTTAACCTAACTCTTCTGATCAAATATCAGCCTCAGACACCAACCGCGGACAGCTGTGAAAAAAGTGAAATAACAATGAAATTGATTTATTGGCAATCATCAAATACTGAAATGGTAACTGATTGGTTTTCTTTGGCTTTTATGGTATTGTTTGAGTATTATTTGATTAATCTTGATCAAGAAAGAAAGACACAGGGAATATGGATATTAATCAAAGGGAAACCAATCCCAGACAGAAACATATTTACCTAAGAGTTTCAGAGAAGATATAAAGACCTTTGAAAGAAAACATATAATTCAACGTGAAGAACATTAGGGGGTTTTTTTTTTTTTTTTTTTTTTTTTGGCCCCCCATGGAGGGGACCTCCACAGCCCTTTTGTTTATAAATAATACAATGATAAGAGAGTAAAGGGGCGCCTGCGCAGAGCAGGGAGATGCTGACAAAGGATGGCCTGTCAAACTGCTGGTCAGACAACTCCATTGAAAATAACTTATAGCTGTGAAAGTTCATTATTTTTAGAGATGTTCTCTAATACCCAAATTAGAACGGTTCTAATAGACAGTAACCATTCTTGGCAGATCATCAAGAGTAAGTACTGTAAGAGAAGAAAATGGCTAAGACAAAAAATGCAAACCTCAAACTATTTAAGCAAGGCATGTATTCCTTACAAACAAAGGTGCTCGAATCTCAAGGGATCAAAGTAGATTTTCTAAGGAAAGTGCACAGTGAGACTTGAACAAGAAAAATGTATGATAAAGTGTGTCAATACTCCAGAGGCTTACCTGTAGATGGTACTCTTCGCTACAGATTTCCTGCGGCCAAAAAGGACAGCCAGCAAAGACCAAGCATCCAGGTAAGGAATCTTCGAAGACTAACTGAAACAATAAAGCGAGCATGTATCAATAACAGGTAATATTTAAAATAATTGAATTTCTAACAAATGTATTAACAACAATATGCTTTGAATTCTTTGTTTAATATGCTTTGATTCTTTGCTTATTACTGTTTATATAATGTGATGTGCTAAATAAGGAAAACCTGTGTATAAAAGACCAATAGTGCAAATGTAAAAGATTTTGTAAAGTTATAAGTTCTGTCCACGTGAAAGCAGAGAAAAAACTTACCTGTTTTCTTATCTACACACTTGACAGAACCTGTCTATAGAGACCAGTGGGTCTCTGCAATAGAGACCCCTGGTCCCTATTAGTATAAAACGCTTGTCTTAAAGAGACAGTGGTATCTGCCACATTAGATACCCTGGTCCCAAATTAAGCACAGAACCTGTCTACAGAGACGGCCACTGGTCTCTCTTTAGACAGGTCTATACTAATGGGACCAGGGGTCTCTAATTACAGAGACCCTGGTCCTATTAGCAACATAACCTGTCACAGAAGACACACTGGCTCTCTTTAGAAGGTTTTCTATACTAAATAGGGACCAGGGTCTCTAATTAAATAGACCCCTGGTCCCTATTAGCACATAACCTGTCTACAAAGAGACCCACTTGGTCCCTCTTTATACAGGTTCTGTGCTAATAGTGGACCAGGGGTCCTCTGTATAGTATACCTGTCTATAGGACCATTCTGTAATTAGAGACCCCTGGTCCCTATTAGTATAGAACCTGTCTAAAGAGACCAGTGGGTCTCTGTAGACATGGTCTTTTCACTTAAATGTAATAAATAGTGTCTATAGCATCACTGGTCCTTATGACACAGGTTTTTGGTTTCTTTTCGATATTTGATCATTTAATTGATATTATAAAGGGTTTTTTCATCTTCTATATTGCAAGGAGGAATGAAATTTCAAACAAACAGAAATTGTTTGCATCAACAAAACTATGGCATTGTTCAACGACGGGCCAACAAGGGACACCGTATGAAGAGTGAACAATGCCAGGGCCAGCTGGGTGGGACTACAAGACCGAGAAGTCGTGGGGACTTGGCTGCCGCGTGCGCCTCCTATGTAAGCGATGTCATACAGTCCCAGCATGCACTCTCTGTACGAAGAAGTTGAGACCGGCGGGTTGGAACCAAGGGTCGTAAGGCTGGCCAAAATGACAGGGGCGTACCATGTTGGGCCTAAGTCAAATGCTCCATCAGGCAGTACATCCTCTGACGTCGAATCCTGTCAAAGCGCTAACGTGAAGGCCCCGTCCCACTGGGGTATGCAAAACAAGCCAACAAAGTGGTGCGAAACATGCCAGCCACGAACCAGAGACATCTTTACGAAGCGAAGCGAAAAACCCTGAGAGAAAATTACAAGTACGAGGGAAGACCTGAACCACCTGATTGACCTTGCCGTGTGGAACATACAATAACTGCCTATATTCTGGAGGAGTCACACGCCATTCCAGGCCGGAACTCAGTGTGTAACAGCTTGCGGCCGAAACTAGTCACAAGATAAAGACAATTGTTGGCTATGGCAACAAAGAGGCAAAACTGTGCAACAGCTCTCGACCCAACTTGCTCGCCTAATGGAGAGCGCAAAGACATTGCATAGAGTCTCCTTATCACTCGCTCACGAGTGGTCGCTAGCTCTCAGCGAGTGCATACTCGTCCTTTTGGCAAGGATAGAGACCTCGAAGATCATGGAGTACTCGGACGAATACTAGAATCACTGCGAAGACATACTATGGCACGCGTATGGTACTCTGAGAGTCAGTTATAGTAGATCTTGGTGAGCGCATCCGAAACATAAACGCGCGATACAAGATGGCCTGCGGGAAGCTGTGTTTTCAAGAGTTTGGTGGCCGCCGAAACTCTTTCGATCATTCTCAATGTGGACGCGACGTGCACCGATGTGGTGCTCACTTAGTAGATACTCACACACGCACGCGATACCGCACTAGAACGTACCAGAGGAGAAGAATCAAGCTATATAAAGGATTAAAGCATATACGGTACAAGAACCGCTACGATGGATTGCGCTGAGCTCACAAAGTACACGAGATACGCACGAATAATGCAGAAATGTTATTCAGATCCTCTTCAGACATGAACACTTCAGCCAACCTATTGTTGTGCAGAGCATAGTATGATGGTCTGGAGATCGCTGTATAAATAATCTGAGAATGATTCTGGAACCAGTAACACAGTAACAACTCTATCAGACGGGGAGGTCGCGGAGCTGATGCAGCTCGTTGAGGCCATGTAATGGCTGATTGTTTTATCGAAAGAAGTGATAGCGAGCACTTCGTGCTAATAAGAAATGATTCTCTTAGTCCCTCGTGTGGCAGATTGACGCTGGAAAAATGTTCAGTAACGACATGTGACAGCGACTTTCTAAAATATGCAAATTGGTTAGATAAATAACGCC
>SAYR01025658.1:242612-272311 GCA_004382745.1 Argopecten irradians irradians | reverse complement strand
TGCGAGTTCTAGTTCCTAGTTCCGTTTAACTTAAACGGAACTAGGAACCAGACCCGAGTTCCGTTTAACTTAAACGGAACTAGGAACCAGACCCGAGTTTCGTTTAAGCTTATACGGAACTAGGAACCAGACCCAGAGTTCCGTTTAAACAAACATACTGGCCAAACGAGCAGACTTCCGTTTTATTAGGATTCCTATCTCTTATAAGATATTAAATTACATATGTTATAAGGAATCTAGCTCTGAGCTTCAGGAACGATAACAAACTTATATAATTTATCTCTATAACACAGATTTTTCTTAAACGGATCTGAATACCTAGACCTCAGTTCCGTTTAACTTAAACGGAACTAGGAACCAGAGCCGAGTTCCGTTTTAAGCTTTATCGGAACTAGGAACCAGACCCGAGTTCCGTTTAACAACATTACTGGCCAACCACGAGCGGAGTTCCGTTTATTAGGATTGCTATCTCTAACTGCATGTTCAATTACATATCATATACGGGAATCGAACTTAAAGCTTACATTCATAATACAGAACAAATTAATATCTATACACAGATTTTCCTTAAACGGATTCTGATACCTAGACCTCAGTCCGTTTAACTTAAACGGACAACTAGGTAACCAGACCCGAGTTTCCGTTTAAGCTTATACGGAACTAGGAACCAGACCCGAGTTCCGTTTAACAAACATACTGGCCAACGAAGCGGGTTCTCCGTTTATTAGGATTCCTATTTCTTAACTGGCATGTTCAATTAACATATCATATACGGGAATCGAAACTTAAAGCTTACATTCATAATACAGAACAGAATTAATTATCTATATCACAGATTTCCTTAAACGGATCTGATACCTTAGACCTCAGTTCCGTTTAACTTTAACGGAACTAGGAACCAGACCGAGTTCCATTTTAACAAACATACTGGCCAACGAGCCGAGCTTCCGTTTATTAGGATTCCTATCTCTAACTTGCATGTTCAATTACCTATTTATATACAGGGAATCGAACTTAGAGGCTTCCATGAATAATACAGCACAGAATTAATCTCATTAACACAAATTTCCTTAAACGGATCTGAACCTAGACTCCAGTTCCGTTTAACATAAACGAAAACTTAGGAACCAGACCCGAGTTTCCGTTTTAAGCTTATACGGAACTAGGGAACCAGACCTGAGTTCCGTTTAACAAAAATACTGGTCAACGAGCCGAGTACCGTTTATTAGGATTTCTACCTCTAATTGCATGTTCAATTACATATCATATACAGGAATCGAACTTAGAGCTTCCATGAATAATACAGCACAGAATTAATCTCATTAACACAAATTCCCTTAAACGGATCTGACACCTAGACTCCAGTTCCGTTTAACATAAACGGAACTAGGAACCAGACCCGAGTTCCGTTTAAGCTTATACGGAACTAGGAACCAGACCTGAGTTCCGTTTAACAAAAATACTGTGTCAAACGAGCCGAGTTCCGTTTGTTCAATTACATTATCATTACGGGAATCGAACTTAAAGCTTACATTCATAATACAGAACAGAATTAATATCTATAACACAGATTTCCTTAAACGGGATCTGATACTAGACCCTCAGTTCCGTTTAAGTTAAACGGAATAGGAACCAGACCCGAGTCCGTTTTAACTAAACGGAACTAGGAACCAGACCCCGAGTTCCGTTTAACAAAAATATCTGGTCAACTAGCCGAGTTGCCGTTTATTAGGATTTCTAACTCTAATTGCATGGTTCAATTACATATTATATATAGGAATTGCGACTCTGAGCTTCAGCAACGATACAACACAGAATTAATCTCTATAAACAACAGATTTTCCTTAAACGGATTGATACCTAGACCTCAGTTTCCGTTTAAACTTAAACGGAACTGAGAGACCAGACCCGAGTTTCCGTTTTATTTACCGAAGAACTAGGAACCAGACCCGAGTTCGTTAACAAAATACTGGTCAACGAGTCGGTTCCGTTTTATTTAGGATTTCTACCTCCTAAGTTGCATGTTTCAATTACATATTATATAAAAGGAATCGAACTCTGAGCTTTCAGCAACGATACAACAACAGAATTAATCTCTATAACACAGATTTCCTTAAACGGATCTGATACCTAGGACTCCAGTTCCGTTTTACTAGGAAACCAGACCCGAGTTCCGGTTTAACTTTTAAACGGGAAGCTAGGAACCAGACCCGAGTTTCCGTTTAACTTAAACGGAACAAGGAAAAACCCAGGACCCGAGTTCCGTTAAACAAACATACTGGCCAACGGCCGGCTAGTCCGTTATAGGATTTCTCCTTCTTATAAGATATAAATTACATATGTTATAAAGGAATCTAGGCTCTGAGCTTTCAGGAATGAATACAACAAAAAACATTAATCTCTATAACACAGATTTCCTTAAACGAATCTGACACCTAGACCCAGTTTCCGTTTAGGCTTAAAATGGACTATGAACCAGACTTAGTTCCCTTAACACAAAATACTTCGTCAACCAGCCGGGTTCCATTTATTAAGAATTTCTACCTCTAATAAGATGTTTAATTACCATTGTAATACAGTAAATCGAACTTAAAGCTCCATGAAATAATACAACACAGAATCAATATATGTTAACACAGAATTCATTCAGCAGGTTTGACACCTAGACCCCGGTTCCGGTTTAACTTAAACGGACTAGATCCAGACCCGGGGTCTTTTTAGCTCAAACAGAAACTAGGAACCATATTCGACTTCCGTTTATTTGAATCGAATGCTAGGAACCAGACCCTGAGGTCAGGTTTAGAGCTGGACGCTTCGAAACCTGTTCTGTTCGTTTAATAGTAATACGGATCTAGAACAAAGGATCCTAGGTTCTGTTTAGCCGATGTTGGCCTATTACATTGCCTTTAAAGACTTAATGAATATCCTGATGCTTAATAGGGCCCCCGTATCGCAATACGGGTGCCTATAGTATCAGGTTTGTCGATTCTATCTGTCCGCTTCCATCTTGTAGTCCGTCCGTCCGCCTGTCCTTTTTTAGTTGTTTTTTTTTTGTTACCAAGAAGTCTTAAATTGCAAGATGTAGTTACCTTAGTGCCCTGTTCTGGCATATTACATTTTAGGGGGCCAAATCGACCATGATGCGCGATAGAGAACAACTTGATTTTGAAGATTGAAGATGTTTATCTCTATTTTTCAGAAAGCACCAAAGGGATCTTGTTTGAAAATTCAGAGGTTGGTTTCCACTAGGTTCCTAGTTGCGTATAAAGCATTTTTGAACCGATCTATCAAACAAGATAGCCCCAAATGGGCCATACAACTCAATGAAAAAAAATCAAACAAGATGGCTAAGAGGCAGCCATCTTTGGGATTTTAATATTTATAGTTTAAAAAGCCGAGAGAAAATATTCCTGCTTTCGTCAGACATACATCATTTTTCGTAGGCGTCAGGAAGATCCTCTAAGATCTCTTGTAACTATACTGTCATCAAACATTTCGAAATCAGAGCTTGCAATTGTACATTCATTGTCAAGATAATTACTCTTTCCTAATCGCAAAGCACCTTGAGCGGTCCTTTTTTGAAAGTGTCAGTGTTCTAGCATTTAGCAGTAATCGTCTTCGAACCTTTAGGGAACATATATTCTACAGTAAAAAACTCAATATAGGCGTAGAAACGGAGTCGACAACCATGTCCGAGTTCGGTTTAAGATCATACGAATCTAAGGGATAGACGCCGAGTTCCTTATAGCCCAACACCATTCAAATACATATTCAGTTTACCGTTGCTTTTACTGAACCCCCCACCCCCCCCCCCCCCCCACCCCCCCACCCACCAACTTCAGCCCTCCAACCACTTTAATGCTGCTCGTACATCTATGTTTGCAATCACTCTATAATCCCGCATGCTTCTGTTTTCATGTCCTTGTAATCTACATTGTACTACTGATCCAGGCCGACTCCTACCGTATGGAGCTGGCTATGTGTATAGTAACAGTCGTGTCCTTCACCCTCCTCTGCTGTGTTGTCAGCGATCTCGACTTCCCATTTCACGGATTCTTCCTCATCGATCTCCAAATGATGGTCGATCTTATTGATTTTCTACACAACAAATCAAAGGATGTAGAAACAAGAATCGGTGCACGGAAAGAGACAGCAAACGCTGATGTCGGCTGAATGTTTGTGAATGCATTGTATATAGTTTGAATATAATAAAAACTATATGACCTTATGTTTCCTGGAAAGAGCCACTGCGAAAGGAGATTTGATATGAATGAATCGAGTGATAACAATAAATGGCCTTCATGTTAACAGAGGAACGGTTTTGTGTTTGACCAACTTTAGTGCTCAATTTGATAACAATTCTTATCTATTTGGTTATGACTTGATTAAGTACACAGTTACACAAAACAAACGTCGATTTAAAGGTTCATTCTGTATTATGTATCTTTACACCAAGGCCTAGTTTCTAAGATAATACCAGTGTAAAACTAAACGTTACCTCCAATACCACACCTTTCGACAAGGTTGTAAAACTAAACGTTACCTCCAATACTACACCTTTCGACTATCATCTGTTGTTACATGATATAAACCGTAAAGTAGGCGATTGAACTACATATTTATCTGACCTCCAACAGGAAACACAATACACTGATATCATTTATTGTTACAATGTACACTGCATATACCTATTACCTTTAACTTCAATGGGTTTTACCTACCTGTTCAACAAACATTTCGTCGTCTCTGGTAGTTGTTACCTGTCGTTGAGGTCTCTATACAATGTATATGCCGTAGGCATTTTTGACCCATTTATTTAAGGATTAAACTCTCTATCTGGTGGTTCTATCAAAGGATAAAGTTGAGTAGGGTATCGATATTTGGAATGGACCGCGAATATCTATACCCTACTCAACTTTTTCCTTCGATAGAACTACCAGAAAGAGACTTTAATCCTTATATTTACAGTCTTAACTATTATTTTCATAGCTCAAAATTTACCCTTACAAGTGTTTATGGCATATATAAGACTAAAATTGAATTATATCGTTTGGTTCCGATAGGCATTTGGAACAGCAACTCGAAGTGGCGGAAATTCCCGCCAATATATCAATGAACATACAAAAAAAAATGAGTTCCGTCTGATAACGCATATATCTGGGGTTTTCCCGGTATGAAACTATAAATCGTTTTATTTATCTGTTGTTAAAAACACCATGGTGCAAAGTAGTTTGGTTTTAATATTTTGCTTCGTATGATTACACACGCTTACACAATTCATAACGTGGCAGGATATTTAACATAGTTGTGACGCGGCGTCCGATTCCAACCGCCTGTGTCAAGGAGGTGTGACAAACAGAGAGTTTCTTCAATTTTGTGATCACTCGAGTTCTACTTAATCAGTTCACGTTTGAAATTACTTGAATACACGGATGTTTACATAGTTCCATATCATTATTTCCGGGTTTTAGAGATTTTCAAATGTATCGGACGTCGTTTCGAGGAACATATACAAACACAGGTAGGCCCACTACGGTAATCGTTACCGCTCTCAAAATACTTCGCTGATACTTCGCTGATGGCGGCCTCGTTGAAAGTGTAAACACTTGTAGAGAGGCATTGATGTTATTCTGGATCTTGGTGGAGATAGGGATTTTTCCCCCTCGTACACCGACTTTTGAGTTCCGGCTACGCACGCACGGATTATTATAATGTTATTTACAAATATTTAAAAGTATCACTATTTACAAAAAAAAATATCTATATATTCGAGTCATAAGGACTGAAAATAAGTATCATTTTAAAATATTGATGTCAAATGAATAGAGGGTACCCAATGTGAACTAGTTAATAGCTTTAGTTTCATTATCTTTTTAATCTATCTATAGGTTAGATTGATACAATGATATATCATAGGGAACTGATACAAGTGGCGGGGCAATCCCCAAACAACTTGTACCTACTTTATGGTGAATGGGTATATAAACCGGAATAGGCGGGCGATTAGAATTGGTCTATAGACTGAATAAGTGTTTTATAAAGTCTCTTTTCCAGTTTCCTTGGACCAAATCTATTTTCATAGTTATACTACAGGCCTCACTATGGATGTTCACTTAGGACAAACTTGTTGTTGGTCTTCCAGTATTTGTTTAGCTGAGTCATAAAGCTGTTGGTTGACTTGGCGTTGACTACCTCGTTTGGTAATGCATTCCAGTGGTTGGTGACTCTATTGGAGAAGGCATTTGTCGTGCCGCCGGATTCGTTCCGTACCGGCTTCATTGATAGTGTAGTGTAGCCGGATCCGATCTGGTCCGGTTCTAAGTTTAGTTACTTGTTTATATCCGGTGCGCTCATGCACTCGCAATATTACATCTAATATTATGCAGTTTGCTGCAATGTTTGGTCGTCCAAAGAGTAAGTTTTTCATTGCAAAATCTTCCTTTTATATCGTTTTAAGAGTACGCTAAGTAGTTACTCTGTCATCGTTATACCTTTTGCATATTTTATCAATGTTAAAATAACACGTGTCGAGGCAATATGTTAAATATGGACTGTAGTTACAAAATAGTAGTGTACGCTGCAACACCTTCGATGTTTTATTATCAATACAATGGTAATTTTATGATCAGCAACTGTGAAACAAATTATTAGTGATGTAGACTGTAATTTGCTATAAAACGTTGTTCTCTTAGAACCTTATTTCCAAAATATTTCGAGAATTGGCATGGTGTAAAGTCCGGAATATGATTCTGTTACTTTGCTCATTTATGTTTATTTTAGGCCTCCTTTTTTCACTCATTATCGTGTATATCATTTTGATATAGCTTTAGTAGAAACTTTGAATCAGATTTACATGTGTACTAGTCAGTTAAGCATATATTCTGAATGTATGTTGTCATTTTTGTAATTCTGTTGTATTTGTTGATTTACAGTTTCTTACCCTCTGGAAATAAATCTATCGAAAGGGGAGACCAATAAACTTCTTTGACATCTCAGAGCTGGTTTGTGTACAGCATTTTTTGTTATATTCAGCCTGACCTGTCTCTTGAACAGTTTGTAGGTATTTCCTCGGGTTGACTGGTATGGTCGACAACTAAACATTGTGTCCGAGACTATTTTATCATGCTTATTAATAATCTTGTATAGTTGAATCAAATCACAACGTTTTCGTCTATACTCCAGTGTCGGGAGACCCAATGTTCTAAGTCTGTCTTCATAGGACAAGTCTTTGATAGTTTTAATCCTCTTTGTAGCTCTACGTTGAACGCTTTCGATTCTGATGATATCTTTTCGTAGGAATGGTGAACAGATGGTAGTGGCATATTCTAGGTGCGGTCGTACCAGGGATTTGTAAAGAGTTCTGAATATATGTTGGTCCATGTATGTAAATGTCTTAAAAATGACTCCCATGATACGATTTCCTTTTTGTGCTGCTATGTTAGCTTGTTCCGAGACGTTTAGCTTCTCATCTATGATCACACCTAGATCCTTCTCTTTCTGGATAGTTATGTTTGAGGACTCGTCCCGGATGTTGTATTGGGATGTTTTCTCGTTGTTACCAATCTCCATATGTTTACATTTGGTAAGATTGAGAGTCATCAGCCAGTTCTCTGCCCACTTTATCATTTTATCTATGCTATTCTGTAGTTTTTGTCTGCTACCCGGAGTAGAGATTTGTTTGTAAAGTTTGGTGTCGTCAACAAACATTTTAACAAGGCATGGCAAAACTTCTGAAATATCATTTACGTAGATCAGAAACAGTACTGGTCCCAGACTTTCTGCTCCTGCTTAGCGCTCAGCATACAGGGAGTGGGACTACTGGTTCGCCCGTTGTCAGTAATGTGACCGGGTGGAGTGTGTTGCTTGGTGTCTTCAGCGGCATGCTTCAGTGATATAGCACTTAAAAAGGGCAACAGTTCCACTATACAAGAAGACATTACATGGATATACCGCAGTCTCCCAAAACACGCACCTTGCATTACATACACGCAGCACAGCGTACATGGGAGGCCGTCCTTACATTACCATAGCTGTTAATAGGACGTTAATTAATCAAACAAACAAACAAACAAACTTCCTTGGGGAACTCCACTTGTTACAGGTAGACTATGGGAACATGTTCCGTTGACTATTACTCGCTGGTCCATGTCCGTAAGAAAGTGTCTGGTCCATCCGAGTACTCTCCCTTTAATATCATATTGTTCCGGTTTGTGTAGCAGTAAGCTGTGACATACTTTGCCAAAGGCCTTACTGAAGTCCAGGTATATCACATCGGTATTGTGACCTTCATCCATTGATATTGTCCAGTCTTCCAGGCATTCCAGTAGTTGAGTGGTGCATGAACGTCCCTGTCTGAATCCGTGTTGCTCTTTTGTGAATAGGTTGTTGGTATCCATATGTTTGACAATTTCGTCTCTCACTATTCTTTGTAAAATATTGCTAGTTACTGGGGTAAGGCTGATTGGTCTGTAGTTACTTGGGTCTTTTCTTGAACCTTTTTTGAATATTGGGCAAACGTTGGTTTTACATTTACGTAGATCAGAAACAGTACTGGTCCCAGAACACTTCCTAGGGGAACTCCACTTGTTACAGGTAGACTATGGGAACATGTTCCGTTGACTATTACTCGCTGGTCCATGTCCGTAAGAAAGTTCCAGATCCATCGGAGTTCTCTCCCTTTAAAACCATATTGTTCCAGTTTGTGTAGCAGTAAGCTGTGACATACCTTGTCAAAGGCCTTACTGAAGTCCAGGTATATCACATCGGTATTGTGACCTTCATCCATTGATATTGTCCAGTCTTCCAGGCATTCCAGTAGTTGAGTGGTGCATGAACGTCCCTGTCTGAATCCGTGTTGCTCTTTTGTGAATAGGTTGTTGGTATCCATATGTTTGACAATTTCGTCTCTCACTATTCTTTGTAAAATATTGCTAGGTACTGAGGTAAGGCTGATTGGTCTGTAGTTACTTGGGTCTTTTCTTGAAGCTTTCTTGAATATTGAACAAACGTTGGCTTTTTTCAGGGGCCTGGGAGTGTCCCTTCTTGGATTGATTTACTGAATATAATAGTTAGAACACTTTTTATTTCATTAACTGTTTTCGCCAGTAGCATTGGATGGATATTATCAGGACCTGGTGACTTGTCTATTACATTTCGTCTCATTACCCTGAGGTCGTCATCAAACCATTTTTTGCTCTTAGGTTTTTCTTCTTTTTAGAGGTGTTATGCCTCCTACAGGTTGGTTTAAGTGAAGCTTCGCCCGCTGTTATAATACAATTGGTTAATTGAGAAACGGCACAGTATGAAAGATGACAAAGTATATCTGTAATTTGCATTTTTTGGGGGCGAAAAGACGAAATTTAAAGTTTGTAATTTTCGTCTTTTCGCCCCGTTAATAAGCGTGTATCACTTTCCTCTTTTCGTGTTTGACTTTAAGGTTTCTTAACTCTCGTCTTTTCGGGGCGAAAAGACGAAATGGCACAAATCATAGGTTCCGCCAACTTTATGTTGTCAGCGTATGCGTGACACAAGCAGCAGGTCAAAAAAATACATGGCTTCCCCCACTTCAAAACGAAAGCGTGGAAGGCCGTCATACTTGTATTCATCACTCAAGATGGCTTCCAGTCCAACAACCTTTTTTTTATTACCTCCCTCACTGGAGAGTTACACAAGCATGGAAATTACAATATTAGTCACGGAGCTAAATAAAATATCCGGAACCTATTATCGTATATTGCATCCTCTTTCTTTACAAACAAAAAAATTAATGATCAGGATGAAATAGATAGGATACAGCTAAATAGAAATATGTAGCCCAAATTTCAATTAAAGTCACTGCACAGTTCATGAGGCTACTTAAAGACTTCTATAACTCTACTGAGTATTATTATGAATTATTAGCCTTTGACTAGCTATAGTTCATTGACTAGAGATATGACTGTTCTGATTGTCCATCAACGCAACTTTATAATATGTAATAAGTATTATATGACTAGAGAACTACAAACTGAAACTATTAACACTAACTATGAACTTATAACAACAACTAATATGAGACCTATGTGGTCTCGAGATGCATAGGGATCATTATGCCCTTTGAACACATGAATCTCTCTTCTATATAACACTTTTAGTCACTCAGCACTAATTCAGGTGATAAAGTCTTGTAGATATTTAGGTTTCTTCACCATTCTACCTGACTTGAAACGGATGAAATGTTCGTTTTCATCTGTAGCACTAGATGGTTTGTCCGATCTCGCTGGCCTGGGAATGTTCTGTCTTTCAATGTTGGTCGCTGGTTTTTTCAAAGGTTTAGCAGGCTCTGGCGTCTTGGTCGTTTCTTTGGAGATTTCGTCGAAAGGAACCATTGGGCTGTAGTGGTGTTTAGGTGTGACAACATGTGGATCTTCATTTGTCTTCATGATCACTTTGCTGTTTCGACGATACTCTCGAGCCCTATCTCCTGCCTTCACAATGTATGATCGTGGATATGTTGTTTTGTCTTTTACCTCGGCCGGTATCTATGATTTGTTGGAGTACAACCGGACTGCATCTCCAGGATTTATGTCTCCTCTTTCCTTAGTCCCCTGTCATAATAGTGTTTCTGCTTCTGTCTATATTCCGTCAGTTTCGATGAGACTGACGGTGACTGAGAGTGATTTTGCTTGGGTTGTCTCAAGCTGTCTGTGATAGGTAGTAATGTTTTCCCTCGGCGTCCCATCAAACGCTGCATAGGTGACCCCCATATCATCTCTGGGAGTGTTCTTCAAATCTAACAACGCTGTGTAGATATCATCCCCCTGTCACTGCACACTTTTTGATTAAATTCTTGAGTGTTTGTACCGATTTCTCTGCTAAGCCGTTTGCTTGCTGGTGTTCAGGATATGACGTAATGTGGTCAATGCTGTATGACTTCGTAAATGCTGCGAATTCAGCACTTGAAAACTGTGGCCCATTGTCGCTTATCAATGTGTCCGTGATCCCATATCTAGCAATGTTCTCTTTAATGTGTTTGATCACAGATCTTGTAGTTGTGTCCCTTTGTAATGCTGCTACCTCAATGCAGTTTGAGTAGTAATCAACTAGCACTAAGTAGTTGTTCCCATTCAGTTCGCACAAGTCAGCACCAACCTTACTCCATGGCAGTGATGGTATCGGCTGTATTATCATAGGTTCACGAGGTGGTTTGTTTCTGTATTTCAGACACGCACTACAACGACTTACTACGTCCTCAATCTGTTTGTTCATAGAAGGCCTAAATACAAGTTCTCTCGCCCTCTGTTTACATTTCACCATCCCCATGTGAGACTTGTGAATAACTTTGAGGGTTTCTGCTCTCAATGATGCTGGTATGCACGTTCTTTCTCCTTTATACACTATTCCATTGTATGTGGAAAGTTCATCTCTGCAATCCCAATATGGGAGTGCCTTTTGTAAGACATCATGTCTATTTTCTTGCCAACCCTGTTGAATCATTTGCTTTACATCTTGTAATTCTTCATCTGTGTTCGTCGTTGCCTGAATGTTCTTGTGATTCAAGTGTGACAATGTGTCTATGGTAAGTATCATCATCTCATCATCCATCGTTTTGTTGCCTATTTCCTCCAAAGGTAACCTGCTCAGACACTCGGCAAGTCCAATATATTTCCCTTTAGTGAATACCAGATTAAACTCGTATGGCTGTAGCTTCAACATCATCCTTTGGATTCGCATTGGAGCATTATGGATTGGTTTGCGCATTATACTCTCAAGTGGTTTGTGATCCGATTCAATGGTGACGTCTGATTTCTCGTACAACATTTTGTGAAACCACTCACATCCAAATACGACTGCGAGCATTTCTTTCTCAATTTGCGCGTATCGTTGTTCTGTCGGTGATAACGCTTTCGAAGCGTATGCCACAACACCGTTCTTCTGAATTATTGCTGCACCCAGCCCTTTCATGGATGCGTCGACAGTCAGTTTCAGTGGTTGCTTGACGTCATAGTATTTCAATACCTTTGTTGACGTCAACGCGGCTTTGACGTCGTTGAATGCCTGTTTTGTGTCTGCCGTCCAACTCCATTCTTTTTCTTGGCGCAGTTCACGGAGTGGTGCGTTAAGGTTACTCAGATTAGGAATAAACTTTGATACATATGCTAGCATACCAAGTATTGTCTCAAGTTCTGTGTGGTTTTCAGGATCTCTCATGTTGACAATTGCCTCAACTCTCTCACCTGTGGGTTTGATGCCTTCCCCAGTGAGTTTATGACCTACATAGTTCACTTCCCTTTTCGCAATGGTGCATTTGGATTTGTTCAGTTTCAAGTTTATTGTTCGGGCTTTGTCTAGAACAGCCTCTAACCGTTCGTTATGTTCTTCTAGAGTTTTCCCATGCACTAAAATATCATCCACAACAATTTCTGTACCTTCTATACTACCAAAATGATGAATCATTTCTCTCTGAAACACTTCACTAGAACACTTTGTTCCCATGGGCATGCGCAGGTATCGGTATCTTCCGAATGGTGTATTGAATGTAGTTAGGTATGAACTCTCCTCGGCAAGCATGATTTGATAATACCCCATGTTGGCATCTAGAGTAGAGAAGTATTTGCTACCATGTAGCCTAGTAATGATGTCATCAATACTGTTCATTGGAAAATGTTCTCTGAGAATTGCTTTGTTCAAATCTGAGGGATCAATGCAAACATTTACAAAGTGTTTTGGTCCACTGTTTTTATTGCCTGTAGTCTTAGCAATGTTGACCTTTTCTCCTTCCAAAGACTTTAAATGAGCCGCTGTCAATTCAACCTGTCGGCACGTCTGTACCACTTTGTCCAATGTGAGCTCTCTGACTGGTATTTCCATCAATTTCTCTGAACATTTGCTGTCTTGGACACCGTTTATTACCATATCGCAGATTAAACTCTCTTTCTGATCCCCGTACTCACAGCGCTCTGCCTTACGTTTAAGTTCGGCAATGAAATCCATTATTGTAATGTTACCACGTTTTGTATTCAAGAACTCTTGTCGTTTAATGTTACGGTAAAAATGAACGCCAAAATGCTGGTCAAACTTCGAGAACACGTCCTGTAACTTGTGTCTATCCTCGGCTGGTACGGCGGCATTGTTATTTGTTTCGTCTGCCTCAATTACTCCGGCCCAAACGAACGAATCATAAATCCTGATCGCTTCACGACCCATACTTGACAATAAAATGCCAACTTTTCTCTTTCCTGGTTTTTTCCTAGTCCTATTGCATCTAAATACACAAGGAAATATCGTTTGTACAGTTCCCATTCTGGAGCACACGTGTTTGGGTCAGCGAGGTCGAATTCCGGCAAATGTTTCACGCAGTTATGTGCCATCTTGTCATTCAAATTGTTGTCGTTCGTGACAAATAAATCTTTCAGTTCTTAATTATACCTGTAACTTCACGCAGCTCGTGCGCAGACACTGGATGAACGTGGATTTTAACTTCTGACACCATGTCATGTATTCATCCCTCAAGATGGCTTCCAGTCCAACAACCTTAATTACCTCCCTCACTGGAGAGTTACAAAAGCATGGAGATTACAATATTAGTCACGGAGCTAGATAAAATATCCGGAACCTATTATCGTATATTGCAATACTAATCGCCATCTGAGAAGAAGGAAAGCAAACTACAATATCAACAACAGCGCTTATAAAAGCAAAGTGGTTATTGGCGAAAACATCTAGCATTGGAATTTGGTGAAAGAAAGAGAAAACCTCATGTTCTATCACGAAGTAGCAGATTTCCTCCTCGCCACGTGGGTAACGTTATCGTTAACAGTGACATAGATTCTAGAGGACTACAGCAAATATATAAAGTGATCACCGATTTCCGCTTTCGTATATCGATGAGTGTGGACATATTTTTTTTACTTTTGGAGTGGAAATTACTCTGACAATATAGATTGTGTATTAAAACATCGAGTACCAGTGTATTTATAGAGATTGTGGGGCCCGATTAGGGGTAATCTACTGTAGAGTGAGCATGCTGATGTTGATAAAATTTGAATGTGATTGATCTGACGCTTTCTTGGCTATAAAATATAGCCCTAGAATGTTTAGCGTGTCGCTGTATTTATCACTTTAACTGAATGTTATATATCTTGCTAGATGTATTTCTACATCTTTTCATTTACATTTCAATATACATACATATTTAATACTGTGGCAGTTTATGTTATACATATATATAATTAATCTTTCTTTGTGTTCATACCAAATCTGGCTTTCTGATTGGCCAATATTTTTTTCGTATACCACTATGAAAAAAAATCGGAAAATGGCGCGAAATCCCGACGTTATCGTGACGTCACAATAGAGACATTGACGTTGCGTATTGATTCGGAAAAAAGAATCCCTTGAAAAACCACTATGATGGTACATTTAAGCATACTTCATTTTATCAAATAGAGTGGCGGACCAGTAAGTCTTGGGTCACAGGTTTGAGCCGTGCTGCGGCACACTACTCTCAGCCTGTTTCAATGCCTTATACTTAGTTTTTCATGTACATGTATATGTTTTTATTTCAGCTATGATAGCTATAGTGAAGTGAGATAGGCCCCTGCATCCAATATGACATTAACACCTGACAAATGGACTAGCTTCAGGCCACCTAACATGTCTCTGTATGGTATATAATTGGAAATTTCATCAGAAGATTCACCAGCACTATAATTAGCGTAAGGTATTTATTGATACTTTTTTTTTTACCAAAATCAAAGATAGCGTAAGCCCAGCCCATGTGAAGTACTTATATGACATGCGATCTAAATGTATGAGAAATGAGATTACATTCATTAATTACTCTGATTCTATATGTGATTCATAAAATGTTGCATGTTGATTTCAGTGGACTAGTAATAGGGGATTTCAGAAAAGATGGCGTGACGTCACAGAAAGTTTACATCCGGGTCCTCAAAGGTACAAACACAGTATGGCGACTGATAAAAACAATAACAGATACGTACATCCCTGCTTCATAATCGATACTTTGTCAAAAGTTTACGCTTTCATACTTGCAAATTCTGATTTTGAAATGGTTTCTTATTGTTTCACAGGTTACGGATGATAACATTTTTATATTTTCATTTGTTTATTGCTAAATTTTAGTGTCGAAGCCACCTATCGAAGCGCTGTCGGGCCATCACACGTAGGCCTACCCGGTTTTGTTAATACGTATAAATTCAGGTTGTGAAAAGGTGTTTATGAAAAGATGATCTATTTCAATTTATAATGTTTCTGTTATACATGAAAAACTGTTCACAATACGATATGATATAAACAAAACGTGCACCTGACCAGACCACGGCCGCTCGTGTATGGCTTCGTCGCTGGTAGATCACCGCGCGCAGGCCACAGCATTGTTAGGGAAATAAATCATATTAATAATTACCAACACTTTTATCTCAAAAAGTGCTTGTTTAAGATATATACTCGTTATTTTATATGTACATGTTGTTTTAATGGAATACTCTTGTATCATAACAAATTACGAATAGTAATTAAACTACTGTTTTACACGTATGACTGCCGATCTCGTAAAATAATATGGTGAAATCGTTCAGTTTTCATGCTGCAGATTTCATTTTTAATATTTTATTTTCAGTCGCTTTTATGCCATGGACTGCTGTGTTAAGTCTCAAACTGAAGTGGAATTACTTTTAGATAATTGGAATACATATTAGGTAGACTTCATTTAAATTGATATACATGTAAATTACAGATCGTAGTACTGTAAATGCCGACCAGGATACATTGCGCACGACTTCGAGAATCCTAAATACTCAAAGTTTTGTTTAAAAATATGATAAAAAGAACCTACAAACTGACTCATTTGTATGTTATAAACTAAATCCCAAAGTTGATGACAAAAAAAATAACCAGAATACGTAATTTAATGACACTGAAAATGGACGAAATTCGGGTTCTCGGCTGTACTGTAATGGCTGCCGTGGGCTTGGGGTAATCTACGAAAGCAAATGTTTAATTTTTTGCACTAATCACAAATCGTAAAGTGTTTTATCAAGAAACACTTCGAAAGCAGTAATTGCTTATAATTATATTTTGAGGGACTTTGAATTTAATTTGTAATTTCAAGTTGATATTTGCAATATATATGTCAATGTTTAAACGTTATGGCGACCGTGTTTTCTCGTAGCCGTCGAAAATGGAGTATAAACAGAGTAAAATATATGAATACTATATGTTTAAATTTGTATAGTATTATAAAATATTTTTATTTACACTTTTTGAAATGCAAATAACGCAATAGTTCTCGGATTGGCGTACTATTTATTACAATAAAATGTAAACAAACATCACAAGCGGCTGTGTTCCCACAATGTTTATGTGTACAGATATAAGAGTTGTACCTTTGAGCGCCCGGATGTACCTTTGTGTGACGTCATCGCCATCTTTTCTGAAATCTCCTATACCAGGAGTTCATGAAACACAAAAAAGTAAGGTCACAGTACCCAAATCGATCAAACTCAACAAAAAGATCACAACAATGATAGAAGGGAAATAACTCTTACACAACATTAGAAAAAAACGGAAAATCACAGTACAAGTACCTGTTCGTTTAGAACGACTTTCTGACATGCGCAAAGATCATCGAGTAATAGGACGAGTATATTCCAAGACGGCGGCAGAATATGAATCGTTACTGATCACCGTCAAAATGGCTGCTCCGTCTTGTTGATGAAATCGTCGTTGATAAACGGTTTTTCTGGTCTAGCTTAAACAATGTTAATGCAGAGACCCTAAAATGAGTTGATAATGTAAATATAAGCATTAAACTACCTTCCTGTGGCATTAAATATCTTTTTTCATTGGTCAGTCATTACTGGTGGTAAATTTGGGGAAAATCTTTAGCATCAGTTCAATTCTGACTCCCACGAAGACTGCAGGTGGGTTTTCTTTACACCCACCCATCCCTCCCCATAAATAACTATAAATATATAGAATGTGGTTAGCACAAGCCGCTTCTTTTTTATAAATAGAACATAACACAGCACAACTATTTGTGAAGGAAAAAAAATTCTTTAAAGATGCTCCACCGCCGACAAAGCATAAATGATATTCATGAGTTGAACAATAATTGGTGTTTGATCATGTATATATATGTCTAATTAACACAAAAAATAATATAAAATAATTTATTTCGCCTTTGGTGCATGCGCAATCAGTACTTCCTTCCATATAGAATATAGTGACAAGGAATCTTTTCGGGATGCAATTAATTATTTTTCATATTTTTAACTTGAAGTAAAATTAGAAGCTCCAACTTTTCAATGGTGGTAACGGTGTAAAGTAAGTAACTTTTGTAACAGAGGAAAAATACTAAATCGTCTGCTCCTGTTTTTGATAGTGAAAAAATACTGTCCGTCAGCGGTGGAGCATCTTTAACCTTTTTCCCATATTTATACCTGTATATGTTAACTTGTATACATGTATATACTGTTACTATTTTTTCACTATGTTTAATTCATATACAACACTGTATTTATAATACAGACTCATTATATTATGTTTATTGGTAATTGCCCTTTCTCCCCTTTTTTGAATTTGAGTAGTATTATAATATATACTATATGTGATCTGAACTGCATCCTCAATACTACTCCAGGGGTTCCGATCAAGTGAGATGTAGCGATCGTACATGTAAGATGTCTGAACTGTAACTCAAACTTTCTGTAGCCACGAGGTGAAAGTGCATTTCTTTGTAAATACAATGTACAGTTTTTGTTTATGTAATAAATGGCATAACATAATGTTGTGTATCAACAATGTTGGGAGCGGACGCCAAATAACAACTACAACAACCATGTGTGTATTACACCAGAACGAGGCTTTCATTTATTCACGTGACCACTAAACGGGTACATACTATAATCAGGACTTATCCGGATGATCCAATACATAACACATCCTCCCTCTTTAGACTGTTACTTAATTTCAATGGTAATTATTGTTAACCAGTCAATTAAGATCATGTTTACATTACAGTCTGATACAGGTTGTTCTTTCATTACACGATTAATTGGTATCATTAGTACAATGCTATCTGCATAACAATAAACTGAAGGTTTTACATGTTCACATTTTAACCTGAACACTATTAACTCAATGAAATGAACCCTTAGGGTTCCATGGATTATCCGAGGATTATTATGCCTCAAACACTGATAATCCATCACAAATCTAATCGTTTAGGAGCACGACGAGTTCTGCACGGATAACGACGACTGGCATCACTAGTAGGCTGTGTCGATTTAGGTGTTCCACAACTGTTCCTAGAATCAACCGTTTTGGCGTTAACCATTGTACTTTGCTCACGTGTTGGAGTTCCGTCCTTTCCATTCGTTACGTCAGACCTTACAGTGTCTTCTACCGAGACTTCCTTCTCCTCTCCTACCAGCAGATCCGTAGGTGGTGGTAATGCTGGACTACCAGTTTTCGCCAATTGATCTGTATGACGACGCCACAGACGATCGTTGACTTTGACCTTGTATGACACAGGCCCTGTACGCGACTGTACCGTACCACATGTCCATTTATCACCTCCACGGTAATCTCGAACTACTACTGGGTCGCCATTATCAAATGACCTTGGAGTTGACCTGTTTCTAGAACACATCTTTTCTTGAGATGTTCTGACTGTCTCGCTAAGATCAGGTTTCAACAAATCTAGCCGTGTACGTAGTTTACGTCCCATAAACAATGTTGCCGGCGACTCCTGCGTTGTAGAGTGTTCTGTGTTTCTGTACGCGAGAAGAAATTTTGAGAGTTTCTTCTGTAGTGTACCATCATCAGTCCTTGATGATTTCATAGCTTGCTTGAATGTCTGCACAAACCTCTCCGCTAGACCGTTTGTGCGAGGATGAAAAGGTGCTGATGTGATATGGCGAATGCCATTGGCTGCGATGAAGTCAGCAAATTCCTGTGAAGTGAACTGGGGTCCGTTATCACTGACAATCTGTTCTGGAATGCCAGTTCTCGCGAATACTTCACGTAGTCTGTCGATTGTACGCGTGGCGGTAGTTGACTGCATCGGTACTACTTCTGGCCACTTAGAATAAGCATCTACGATGATTAAGAACATGGCTCCGAGGAAAGGACCCGCGAAATCAATGTGTATTCGCTGCCAGGTTCTCAAAGGAAATTCCCAAGGATGAACAGGAGCTTCTCTAGGGGTATTTCTGTTAACTTGACATCCTGAACATTTCTTTGCTAGGTTTTCTATTTCAGAGTCCATTCCCGGCCACCAAATGTAGCTTCTTGCCAAAGACTTCATTTTCACCACACCGAGATGTCCAGTGTGAATTTCTTCCAATATTTCTCTCTGGAGTTTCTGAGGGATTATCACTCGTATTCCCCATAACAAACAACCTTGATGTACAGTAATCTCATTCCTTCTCTCGTAGAATGGTAGTAAAGTTTTATCTTCAGGCTTGTTCCAGCCTCGCATAGCTGCGTCGTAAACTACAGCCAGTAATTTGTCTTTGGAGGTTTCTTTCCTCAGCTGACTTGAGGTCACAGGTAAGCGTTCCATTTGTGATACTTGGAATATATGAGCTTCATCCATGATATCTTCTTCACTGTCATTTGCGTCGGGAACTCTGGATTTCTGCGGCATGCGCGAAAGTCCGTCCGCGTCACCATGTAGTTTTGTGTTTCGGTATTTGATTGTATAATCATACCCGGACAAGAATATTGCGTAGCGCTGAAGACGTGATGAGCTTGTTGTTGATATTCCCTTCTGAGGGCTAAATATAGAGACCAGAGGTTGGTGATCTGTCACCAGAGTGAAGTTCCTTCCATACAAATACACATTAAATCTCTTGATTCCCCAAATGATACCTAGTGCCTCTTTGTCAATTTGTGAATAGTTTTTCTCAGCGTTGTTGAGGGATCGTGAAGCATATGCGATTGGCCGTTCCGTTCCGTCTGGAAACTTGTGGGATAATACTGCGCCCAATCCATACGGAGATGCGTCACATGATAACGCTACTGGTAAGTTTGGGTCATAGTGTGCCAACACTTTGTCAGATACCATCATGTTTTTCACCTTGTTGAATGCTTGCTGGCATTCCGTTGTCCATTTCCAGGGTACGTTCTTCTCCAGTAGATGATGTAGTGGCCTTAACACCATCGATAGATTTTCCATGAACTTCCCATAATAATTCACTAACCCGAGGAAAGCACGCAGGTGAGTTACGTTTTCTGGCCGTACTGCGTTTACAACTGCTTCAATTTTGTCCTGGGTTTTGTGTAGACCTTCCTGATCTATGATATGTCCACAAAATTGTACTTTGTCCTGGAAAATGTTACACTTGTCTAAGTTAGCCTTTAGACCTGATTTCTGTAATCGTGACAGTACTGCATCTAAGTTTAGCAGATGTTCCTCTGTTGAACGACCAGTGATAATCATATCATCCAATATACACTGTGTTCCGTTGGTTCCCTGGAGTATCTGTTCCATGGCACGTTGCCATATTGCCGGAGCCGAGGCAATACCGAAGACTAGTCGGTTGTATCTGAATAAACCACGGTGAGTATTTATGGTAAGATACTTCCTATGGTCCTCCTCGACTTTCATCTGTAGATATGCATGGCGTAAATCGAGCTTAGTGAAATGTTTTCCTCCAGATAAGTTCGCAAAAATATCATCCACTTTGGGTAGAGGGTACTTGTCAATCTGTAAAACAGGGTTAATGGTAGTTTTGAAGTCACCACACAGTCGGATAGTTCCGTCGCGTTTCGGTACGGCTACAATTGGAGTAGCCCATTCACTGTGCTCAACAGGTTCCAAAATTCCTAAGTCCACCAAACGGTCCAGTTCCTTTTCTACAGCAGGCCGTAAGGAGTATGCAAGGGGTCTAGCCTTCAGAAACTTAGGAGTACATCCATCCTTAAGGTGTAAACTAGCTTTGATGTCCTTAAGTGTTCCTAACGACTCGTCAAAGACATCTGCGTACTTCTCCACGATATTTTCTACCTCCTTCGTCGGAATGGAGAGTTTGACCTTTGAACCTGATACAGCATGTATTTCCGCCCAGTCTAAACGGATAGAGCGTAGCCAACTACGTCCAAATAGTGGAGGGCCTCCTTTCTCTATTACGTATAAAGGGAGATTACTCTTCTGACCATTGAGCTCAACTGTAACATCCAGCTTCCCACATGGAGTTATAGGCTCACCTGAATAGGTTTTCAATGTAACTGTAGTAGGGTAAAGTTTCTCTTTTCCAAAATGTTTAGAAAAATCCTGGCGCGACATCACAGAAACTTCTGATCCGGTGTCTAATTCCATACTTAGTGACTTTCCATTTACCTGTGGAGTAATCCAGAATGGCTCGGATTTATTACTGCCAATAGAGTATAACTCTACATGTCCAATGAGATCCTCATTCGTGTCAAATGCGTGAACCTTTTTTGATGATCTATTCCATGGTTTACTGCTTGCCACTTTATTTCCTGTCGCTTTGTTTACATCCTGTCGACATGCCTTTTGAATATGACCTATCTTTCCACATTTCCTGCATTTTTCTGACTTGTAAAAACAGTCTTGCTGGTCATGTCCTGTTCGTAGACATCGATAGCATGGTTTGGGGTTAGACTTGACAGTTTTGGTTTTATTTACTTTAGTACTGTGTACTGGTTTTTGTACATGTTTAGCCTGCAGTTCTACTGCATCTCTAGAAGCCGTATCCATAGCTACTGCGATATCCACCGCTTTCTCAAATGTTAGAGTTTTCACCGATAGTAATTTCCGTTGAATCATCTCGTTAGAGAGACCACAGACAAATCGGTCACGTAGCGCGTCGTCCAGTACCGTTCCGAATTCACAATGTTCCGAAAATTTTCTCAGCTGTGCGATGTAGTCTCGTACACCCTCACCTTCTTTCTGATCACGCTTATAAAACCTGAACCTCTCAGCAATCAACAGCGGTTTGGGAGACAAATGTCTGGACAGGGTCTCGACAAGTTCATCATACGATTTCGTCGCAGGCTTAGCTGGGGCTGTGAGATCTCTCAATATCCCGTATGTTCGCCCACCTATTACACTGAGTAATGCAGGGACCTTTGTTTCTGGTTTTATTTCATTAGCGATAAAGTACTGTTCAAGCCTTTCACTATAAGAGTCCCAAGTTTCTATATGCTCGTCAAATGGTTCAAGCCTTCCCACGGAGATTTTGGCCGCCATTTTTTTTGCAGACGATTCAGTGTGAGCGGGGATAAATCGGTTTTACTCTTCCTACCTTTCTTTCCTGACGATGACAATCATTCCGCCGGAGCATGTAGGGTTTCTCTTATCGTTGTATTTGGCTGCATCCCATCCTCGTCGCCATAAATGTTGTGTATCAACAATGTTGGGAGCGGACGCCAAATAACAACTACAACAACCATGTGTGTATTACACCAGAACGAGGCTTTCATTTATTCACGTGACCACTAAACGGGTACATACTATAATCAGGACTTATCCGGATGATCCAATACATAACACATAATATTGTGTCTTATATATAAAATCTAATAATGGAGCCGGAATCCGGTTTTCGGAATTCAGGAATTTAGAAAAAATGTAATAATGAAACGAAAAAAAAAAGTTTTGAAAATGCAAATAGTGCTGAAAATTAATTGTTTTAGTTTTCTTCTAATAATAGAAGGAAAATATCTTGTGAAATAGCATCAGAAATGTTTATTAGATAATTCTAAAGTTTTGATTTTCAATTTTTCAGTAAGTACAGTACTACGATGAAAATTTGGTATTTTTTGGGGGCAAGTGGAATTTAATTTTGGGCAATTGCAAGGTAATTCTTAAATATCTTGTGAAATAGCATTAGAAATGTTTATTAGATAATTCTAAAGTTTTTGATTTTCAATTTTTAGTAAGTACAGTACTACGATAAAAATATGGTATTTTTTGGGGGCAAGTGGAATTTAATTTTGGGCAATTGCAAGGTAATTATTGGGATTTACTTGCCCTGGGCAAGTAGTTTGAAAATTGTTTACACCCCTGAAAATTCTCTCCAATTCCGAGTTATTTCCCAACTGAAAAGGCGTGGGCTGTTGAAAATAGTAAGTGAAAAAAAACACTGACTTTAGTGTGCTTGCTTACACTAACATGCGGTAATTACAATATATACATGTAACATAACTTTATAATGGATACAAATGTACAATATGTACATTTTAAAATATCCAGGTACATGTATTGTACAGTCGGGTTATACATGTAATTATAGTCCCATTTAGTTTTCTGCCAGATGAGCATGACAGTTTGGTGTGTCTTCGGCATTTGTATACCTAGGTATACTGGGATTTATATGATTCATAACAGCTACACCTAATTATTTAATAATTTGTTGGCAGCAAAAGTTCCGTTTCATTTCTCAAAGAATTACCCTTATGGTGCCCCGCAATACTTTGTATTTGTTATTCGTGACGATTACAACAAACGGCACTATTTATATCCCTCGTAGCAGATGCTTATTCTGATAAGTTCACATTGCGCGAAATAATTTGCAACTTTTCTACTGGAAAATCCTATCGAAAGCATACTTTCACTTTGCAGTAAGGTAAACAAAAACGAGCATTGGTATCTATTTTGATGTGTTCCGAATGATGATTACGTGATTTTTTCGATATCTCTCTGTTTCAATATTCAGAAGAAGGCGGGAATAAGCATTTCCCGTACCATTTCTTCGCAGTATTATGTACATTTTGAGAATTATTATAGGTATAAACTATATTGGGCGAAAAGTTTTAGAAGCAATATTTATCATATCCATCAAATTTTCACTGAAAAAACGCCAATAAATAAATATGTAACAAGGTGACTATTAAGGTCACGTGATAGTCATGTGACATTTAGTCAAATTTTATAAGTTATTTATATATAGCCTATGGTTTTTAGGTCACCTGAGACTTCAGGAGACGAAGTCTCAAGTGACCTATTCTAATCGCCTTTTGTCCATCGTCGTGCGTCGTGGGTCGTCCGTCGTATGTCCGCAAACAATTTACATTTTCGACTTATTCTCCAAAACTGCTGAGGCAATTTCAATGAAAATCAAAATTGTGACTTATATGGTCCCTACCCCCCAGGGAGCTATGGAAGGGGCCAATAGGGGTAAAATTGACTAAAATTTCAAAAATCTTCTTCTCCACTCACAGAATTGATGGAATTAAATACTCTTCATAGATAGAAAGGTCCTAAGGTCCTTTACAAAAATTGTGAATTATATGATCCTAGGGTCTCAGGTTTCACCCTGGGGAGGGTGCACTACGCATAGAAATAATTATTTCAAAATCAAAAAGCATACGAAAATATGGAAGAAATAAAAAGGAAATAGGACGAAGACTAACGCGCTTGTAACGATAGCACCAGACACGCAGCATTACCACCACACCGGTGGCAATTCATCGAACCCCCTGTTAAGGTGGAAATTAAGGAATAAAATTTTAGGTTAGTACGTTTCAATGTGTTCTCAAATAATGTTTTCTAAGGAACTTATATTATTTCAAATACGTGTGAATAAAAAAGGTAATGAATGGAATTCATACCTTCCTTTTCCACGGTGGGCGGAGGGTCAAAATTTGGAAAAACGTAAACAAAACTCGGAATTCTGGAAGCAGTATAACAGTTATAAACTGAAAAATAAACACTGCACTCACTCTGACAAGGTTCTATTGAATAATATGCCTGCTAGAATCGCCATCCTCTATACTCCAGGGGTTCAAGATCCACTTAGCATAATCTCTACATCCACGCCTGGAACCTATGCTCATAGTGAATTGAAGGCCAGCTCAGCTGAAATATTTGAACCAATTTCACAGACAGCAAAGAATTTCCTTTGGAAGACTACACAGAGAGAGGCTGATCTCCAACTTTCATAAGCCAGATAGTCAACCGACAAGTGTACCGTTATAATCGGCTGCTTTTGATGATAGCATCATAAGGACTATAAAATTCCTGTTTCTGTTCTGGCTGCCCATCAAGTTTTACGATGAGATAGTCCAGGGGTGTTGAGATCGTAAGTGATCGGTAACCTGAGTATCGATGGATGGCTTAGATCCAAAAATATGTCAAATTAAGCGAACTAATAAAACAACGTTCAATATACACTAGATTATTACATGCCAAGTACAGCGTGTGCGCTTCGGTAGTTTTTATATGGAAGCATCAGCATGTTCGAGACAGGATGGTCCACGTGCACTTGGCCAGTCGAAGCATATCGGGTACGATAGTATACCATGGAGATATGTGGTAGGAGATTATTACTAGGATCTTTATTCATTTGGGTGTGGAAAGTTTGTGAAAGCATCTAGATTGACTAGCTAGAAGGAGCTTGACATGTTTCTACGATCGCTAAAATAAGCCCCTACACATATTTACAGGTAAGAAGTTGTTTATGTTTAAATAGGTGATAACGCCACAGTTGACAACTGCTAGGTTGTAATATGTATATTAACCTGAAGCGCACGTGTGTCGATTCAACGCACTTTATGTAAGGGACGCAAAGGGCTGTCTCAAAACGGATTTTTGAAAAAACAAAATTTAAATTTAAAATGTATATTTTTTTTATTTGCATTGCTAGCTTTAAGAGGCCGATGTCAGTATATTTAATATAATGAACGAAAGTCGGACTACTCACATAAATATAATGTAACAGTTTTCCAAGTATCATCAGATACAATTTAGCTGCATACACTCCTTGGAGTTTTGTCGGGCACTTTAAGGCCTACTCGTCATCGCATGGGCAGTGAACAGGTATGATGGGCTGAGAAAGACCAGAGATGCAAGGGTGGCAAAGAGGATCTGAAGGTAAGACCTAGAGCATGGTTGTGTATGCTTTGGATGTGTTTGATAGTCATTTGTTATTGTGATTGCTGTTAATTCACTAATAATGGGATGATAGTGATGTCAAGGTGGATAATGATGATGAAGATGGCGATAACGATAATGAATGATTAGGTTTATGTTTATTAAGATGATAATGTATACTATATCCTGCATGAATTGGATTGAATGATGTATGATAATAAGATGATGATAATGATGGTGATGATGATGAATAAATGATAATGCTGCTGCGATGATGATTAGAGAGACGAAGCTTATGTTTATGAATAGGAATGATAATACTTTTTGAATGTTGGATGATGATAATGATATAATATGTTAACATAATGAGGGTGATGGCGATGCATGATGATAGATTGATGATGATGATGATGGTGATTGATGATGATTGATTGATGATGATGATTATTATTATTATTATTATTTTACTATGAATGATAGATGAAACGTTTACTGTTATTATCGAATGATTGAGAAAATGGAGATAATGATGAGGATGATGATAATGGTGATGGATGATGATGATGATTGATGCCTAGATGGGAGGATGATTGATGGATGATTGATAAATGTTGATGAATGATGAGAATTGATAATATATATTTTTGTCATGGCGAGGATGGGGAGTGATTATGATGTTGATTAGGATATAAGCTTCTGTTTAATGTTGATGAGAATAATACATGATCTTGCATGCTTTATTGAATTGATATTCGCCACCAATCATAATCATATGTCTTTGTATAATGATGACAATGATGAGTGATGATGATGATGATAGAAAGTTTTTGTTTTTATTATGTTAATTTAATATTACAATGATTTTTCATGAAGGATAGCCCATGATTATATGTGATAAAATGATAATTTGTATTATTATATGATAGCACATACTACTTTCCATGTTGCCTATCTATGTAGATGATAATGCTGGTTTATTTAAGCTTTATGATTGCTGATAATGATAATTATGTATTGCATGAAGATAGATGGATGGAAGATGCTGGGTATTGGATGGATAAGAGTGGATAAAATGGTCTTGTATGCCAGGTTTTGATGAATGACTTAAGAATATAGAGATTGTGTTTATGATGGATGATAATAATACCTATATATATATGGTCTTTTATGATTGATATGATGATTTTAATGATAATGATAATGTTGTCTTGTATGATGTATAAAAATAGATGAATACAACCTATCCATGAGATGATGAGTGGATGAATCAATATAAATAATTGATGATGCTGATGACAATAAAACTTTCTTATTTCACTAACTTCTATATTTGATATTCATTTTTCAAAAAAACTATTCTTATTTGGTTTCTGAGACGATCAAGCATCACCATGCTCTCATGTAGGAGATAAGGAAATGATAACAACGAATCGGCTTTCCAATTGCAATTATGATTGAAAGAAAGGCATGCATTTTCCTCCAGATCTCCGAAAATCAAAAAGGAAACATTAATAACGACACTAGCTTTGCTGTTCTGGTATTTATCAGTAAAAAGTACTTAAACACCAGGACTTAAGACTTTCCGATTCTTTTTACCTTTACCCCACTTTTATTGAAGGTTGATAAAATTATCATTTAGACAAAAGAACGAAAAAACGATCTTAGGCCAGGTGATTATACGGCTTTTTCAAGTCCTCGATATCGAATATGCGCTTTACTAAAAAATCTCCGAATACAGGTGCGGCACCAGAATTCGTTATTGGATATCCCGAATCCCGAAGACGTGTTGCGCACCGGGATGTCGTTATTCAACTCAAAACAATTTATCGAAAGTATTAAATTTTTTGAGCATTGCTGAAATTAATGTTTCGAATCTGTTTATTATTCCTGAAATTCTTATTTACTTAGTTCATTTTGAATCCCGAATAAGGTTGCTTGCACCGGGATTCGGTTATATCCAAACTCAAAACAATTTTATCGAAGTATAATTTTTTTTGAGGATTGCGCTGCAATTATGTTTCGCATCTTCGATTTTATTTATTGCGTTTGGAATTGATATTTATAGTTAATATTTGAATCACCGAATAAGGGTGCTGGCACCGAGATTCGCTATTTTGATATTCGAATCCCGAATCCACGAATACGGTGCTGGCACCGGATTCGTTATTCAAACTCAAAACATTTATCAACAGTATAAAGTTTTTTGAGGTTGTGTAAATTATGTTTCGGATGTGTTTTTTATGTCTTGAAAATGTTATTTATTATTAATTGTTTGAATTCCCAGGACAATAATGTGCTGGCACCGGATTCGTTATTGGAATTCCCGAATTCCCGAAACACGATGCTGGCCACTCGGACTTCGTTATTCAAACTCAAAACAATTTATCAAGCAAGTATCTGAAGTTTTTTTAGGTTGTGAATATTAGTTATCGATCTGTTTTTTATGCCGTGCAAATTGGGTATTTATTAGTTAATTTTATTGATCACCGAATAAATACGGTTGCTGGGCATCCGGATTCGTTATTGGAATCCGATCCCGAATCCCGAAATCCCGAATACGGTGATGCACCGGATTCGTTTATTCAAACTCATAAAACAATTGATCTAAGTATTTAATTAGTTTTTATATAGGTGTGAAATTTATGTTTGAAATCTGTTTTTATGTCTTGAAATTGTTATTTATGGTTCTATTTTTGAAATCCCGAAATAAGAGTGCTGGCAACCGGAATTCGTATTTTCGAATCCCCGAATTCCCAAATCCCCTGAATACGATGGCTGGCACAGGATTCCGTTATTCAAACTCAAACAATTTATCAAAGTATAAAAGTTTTTTTGAGGTTGTGGAAATTATGTTTCGATGTGTTTTTATGTCTTTGAAATTGTTATTTATTAGTTAATTTTTGAATCCCGAATAAGTGTGCTGGCACGGGATATTCGTATCGAATCGCCGAATCCCGAATCCCGAATACGGTGCTAACTTCACGTTGCCCTACAAATTTACCAATTTTGTTCCAAATTGTTTTTTAAAAATCTACTGTGAAACCATCTGATCGTGGACTTTTGTTATTCTTCGTGTTTTTTTTTAAATAGCTTACTTCTCTGAGAGTGATTTCCCCTTCTAGAGACTGTGACTCTGACTGTAAGTTTAGGTAGATCAGGGAAATTTAGGTAATTATCTAGATCAACATCATTTACATGTTTGTTCTCTTTATAGAGATTTTCATAAAACTGGTATTTTCCAAGATGTCTACTTGTTTATCTATAACTGTTCCATCTTCTTTTTGTATTTTGGGAATTATTTTAGAAACAAAGTTTCTATTTTCTAAGTTTAAAATGCATCTGGTAGGTTTTTCTCCCTCTTCCTCCCACTTAACTTTAGCTCTTACCACACTACCTTTTAATTTATATGACCGAATAGCTTCTAATTCTTTATTTTTGTCTTCTATTTGTAAAATATTAGTATCTTCATTGTTTTCTTAATCTTGTATGGTCTTAATAATAATTGTGTTACAAAAGCTTTTGTATGTTTAAAGCTTATATGTATGTTCAGAATCTTCCACTGGACCTAATAAACGATTGCACATGTTAAAAAAATCATAACTTACCTGCAAAGCCAAATTTTTATCACCAAAAAGCAGCAAATTAAGGTGTATTTCCTGATTTTGCTCATTAATTTCGCTAATTAACTTTGTACTCGCATCTATATAATTTAGGACATTATAAGAAATATTATAAGCATTTTCACAATGATTTCCACAGTTTGTACAACAAGAATTTTCGACTATATTTGAACGGAAAAGATCATCATTTAGAGTACTACATTTGTGCCTCAATCTGATGTGAAAAAAAAAAA
>SAYR01025658.1:228208-242587 GCA_004382745.1 Argopecten irradians irradians | reverse complement strand
AGGGTTAAGTGTACTATAGGGGCGGGGTCAAAAAGGGGTCAAAATAGGCTATAACTTAAAAATCCTCTTCATGAATTCTGGAAATGGTAGAATCACATACTCTTCATAGATGGAAAGGTCTTTGAGGTTCTTTCAAAAGTTGTGAAATTATATGACCCTGGGGTCCTCAAACGTTTCCCCCTGGGAGGGGGTCAAGTTTACTATAGTTTATATAGGAAAACAATTTATGTAGCAGTTTTGCTCAATTTTTATAGGAAATGAGTCAAAACGGGCGAATTCCCACGAACCACCAAACTCTGTAAAAGACAAAGGCCGAGGTGGTTTATGTAGGGATACACCTTTGAAGTTTTAAGTTATAGTCTGTTTCAAAATCTAACACCGAACTCAGGTAAACTTTTCAACCAGGTTATTTTTATAAAACCGCATACCTATGATAAAGAATACATATTTCTGTTTGCAAACGCATTATAATGCATAATAATGTCAAACATTTTTACACAACATTTACAATTAAAAAAATATTCTTCATTAAGTAAAAAATGCCCAGCCATTAATTGGCTTAACGAGAACACGAATGTAACTAAAATTATGAACAATATATGTGAATAAAACAACATTATCAGTTTAAAGTTATAATAAAGTCAAAAATTACTATTATAGAGATCGCCTTCTCCTATCGCTAAAAAGATATATTTAGCAAGACTAAACTTGTAAACATCACAAAAATCAATAAAAGAATAAGTTGCCTTATCAGAGACAATAATTTCAAAATGTTCACATAAACAGTTCTCTATCAATTTATGTAAGTTTTCCTTAATTACAATAACGCTTATACATTTAAAAATAAAAATGACGTAATGCATCCAAATTCTTCCTGTAAGATATAGTTCCAGTAAGATTTATATAACGGATTGCGTTTGTAACTCTTATATCGAGTTTCTATGTACTACAGTTTTGTTAAATGTTTAAATTTGTATAAAATGTGTACCACTAAGTGGAAAAGAGGGAAAGAGGTGATATAGAGTAAGAAACTTAAATACACCGGGCAAGGAAGTCCACGCAACTAGAGAACTAATGAATATAGCCATCAGGTTCATAAATTTGATTGACGTTACTAATTATATGCATCAAAGAAACAGTTTAAATTTACTAATTTAGCGATGAAACACAGAACGTTTATATGTTAGAAAGTAGAAATTTAACACATATTACAACACGACAAAGGGTATACCGTGGTGTTTGTATAAAAACATTCAGTGTATATTATTGTTTTCAAAATCCCCGCAACTGGGAGCACAGTACATCTCAGGCGTGGGGTAACCCTTACTAACGAACCATCAACATAATCCAATGAATGGGGCAACCACAAGGCACCACATATTACGTTGTTCCTTTTCAAGATATATCCGGCAGAAGTAAATCAGTCTTCAATTTTAACCAAGAAAAGTCTAAATTTTGCAAGAAAAACTTTGTTTTTCAAAAATCCCAAGCAGCTGAGGCACAGTTCACACTTCAGGCGGGGGTTACCCTTATGAAGTCACAGTTTATCAATAATGGGTCACCAAGGGCACCAACATATCACGTTGGTTCTTTTCAAGAATATATCCGGCAGAAGTACCAGTTTTTTCATTTTAACCAAGAACAGTCTGAATTTTGGGGTAAAAAAAAAAAAAAGAAAAAAAAAAAACATAGTTTTTTTTTTTTCAATCGCCAAAAGACTGAGGCACAGTTCACCTCAAGCGGGGGTACCCTTAATGACGTCACATAATACCGATGATGGGGCAACACAGGCTCCACATATCACTTTGTTCTTGTCAAGAGACATCCGGCAGAAGTAAAATTAATAGTCTTCAATTTAACCAGAAAAGGCAGATTTTTGTAAGAAAAACTTATGTTTTTCAAATCCAAGCACTGAGGCCAAGTTCACCTCAGGCGGGGGGTTACCCTTAATGACGTCAAATATACCAATGATGGGGCACCAAGGCACCACATATCACGTTGCCCTTTTCAGAATATATCCGCAGAGTAAAATCAGTCTTCAATTTAACCTCAAAAAAAAATCTGCATTTTGCAAGAAAAAACTTATGTTTTTCAAATCCCAAGCACTGAGCACAGTTCACCTCAGGCGGGGTTACACCCTTAATGAGGTCACATATACGATGATGGGGGCACCAAGGCACCACATATCACTTTGTTCTTGTCAGAGACATCCGGAAAGAGTAAATTAGTCTTCTCAATTTTAAACCAAGAAAGCAAGAATTTTTGTAAAGAAAAACTTATGTTTTTCATTCCCAAGGCACTGAGGCACAGTTCACCTCAAGGCGGGGTTACCTTATGACGCCACATATAAGATGATGGGGCACCACAGGCACCACATATCACTTTGTTCTTGTCAAGAGACAATCCGGCAAGAGTAAATTTAGTCTTCAATTTAACCAAGAAAAGCAGAATTTTGTAAAGAAAAACTTATGTTTTCAATCAAGCACTGAGGCACAGTCTCAGCCTCTGCGAGGGGGTTTACCCTTAAATGACGTCAACATATACCAATGATGGGGCACCAAGGCACCACATATCACGTTGTGCCCTTTTCAGATATATCCGGCAGACGGTAAATCAGTCTTCCATTTTAACCAAGAAAAGGGTCTGAAATTTTTGCAAGAAAAACTTATGTTTTCAAAATGCCAAGCACTGGAGGCACAGTTCACCTCAGGCGGGGGGTTACCCTTAAATGAGTCACATATACAATGATGGGGGCCCAAAGCACCACATATTACGTTTGTACTTTTTCAGGATATATCCGGCAGAGGGTAAATCAGTCCTTCATTTTAAGCCAAAAGAAAAATCTGCATTTGCAAGAAAAACTTATGTTTTTCAAAATCCAAAAGCACTGAGGCAACAGTTTCACCTCTGGCGGGGGGTTACCCTTAATGACGTCACATATACAAATGATGGGCAACCAAGGCACCAAAAACATATCACGTTGTTCTTTTCAGATTATATCCGGCAGAGTAAATCAAGTCTTTCATTTTAACCAAGAAAAGTCTGCATTTTGCAAGAAAAACTTAATGTTTTCAATCCAAGCACTCAGGCAAAGTTTCACTCCGGCGGGGGGGTTACCTTATGAACGTCACATATACGCAATGATGGGGCACCTAAAGGCACCAACATATCACGTTTGTTCTTGTCAGATATATCCGGCAGAGTAAATCAGTCTTCATTTTAAACCAAGAAAGTCTGAATTTTGCAAGAAAAATTTCTATCACCATAGCTAAAATAAATTGATCGATGAGATAATATTTGTTGTGAAAGAGCAATCTTAATATCATTATCTAAATTATTCCTGTTTCTTTCTTAAAGTAGATTTCAGATTTTTCAGATTTTCAGATTGACAAACACAATCCTGATAATTACAGAGCTATTACTCTAGTCTCGTGCCTAAGCAAGTTATTCACTTCCATCATAAACAATAGACTCACTAAATTAGCAGATGAAATCAATCTTATGTCACAAGCACAAGCCGGGTTTAGAAAAGGGTACTCAACAACAGAAAATATCTTTATATTACATGTGTACATACTCTTATCTCTATCTATTTCTCTACAAACAAAAAACTATATTGTACATTTATTGATTTAAAAAAAAAACCTTTGATACAGTGTGGCGCGTTGGATTATGGAAAAAAATGCAGTCTTTCTCTATTAAAGGAAAAATTTTAAAAGTTATATATAATTTATACGAACATACAAAATCCTGTGTACGCAATGGAAATGAAATGTCAGATTTTTTAATATGTAATGTTGGGGTTAAACAAGGCGAAAATCTCTCACCGTTTTTATTTTCTATTTTTCTTAATGATCTTGAAGAATATCTTCACCAAAACAATGTGTCATATTTGAGAGAAATTGATAGTTTATGTGAAAATAATCTTGGTATGTTTGTCAAATTATTTGCCTTTTTATATGCAGATGATACTGTGCTGATGTCAGAATCACCTGAAGGTCTACAATGTGCACTTAATTGCTTTCAAAGTTATTGTGACGAGTGGAAACTAACTGTTAATACACAAAAGACAAAAATAGTAATTTTTGAAAAACGCAAAAGTAGACGGCAATATAATTTCAAATTATTTAATGATCAGATAACTCGTGAAGATTGTTATCCTTATCTTGGTATATTGTTCAATTACAACGGCTCATTTGTTAAAACAAAGAAAAAGTTAGCTGACCAGGCAAAGAAAGCACTGTATGCATTGTATACCAAAATTAGAAACGCCCCATTATCAATAGATTTACAATTGAAATTATTTGACTCACTTGTATCCCCTATTTTGCTGTATGCCTGTGAAATCTGGGGATTTGAAAATGTAAGCATTATTGAGAAAATTCATTTGCAATTTTGTAAAAAAAATTCTTCATGTTCGAAACAGTACTCCTAATGTTATGGTTTATGGAGAACTTGGTAAATTTCCTTTAGAAATTGAAATCAAGGTACGGATGTTAATGTTTTGGCACAAATTAATTACAGGGGGAGATAAACTCTCCAGTGTATTTTATCGCCTTACATTAAGAATGCAAGAAAACGATACTACAGAATTTAAGTGGCTTGGGCATATAAAGACACTCCTTAATGACACAGGTTTTATCAATTTATGGGCATTTCAAAATACATGTACGATGAAAAGAGCTTTGTCTAAAAACTTGCTAAAACGACGTTTATGTGATCAATATATTCAAAATTGGTATACATCGTCTCGCGGACAATTCTACTCAACCTTTAAAAAGCAGTTTAAACTTTAACTATATTTAGTAAAGCTTGATTTCAAAGAACGTGTTATTATTAGTAAATTTAGATCCTCGAATTTAAAATTTCCTATTGAAACTGGTAGATGGGCTGGTATACCACGTGATAACCGTGTTTGTTTACTATGTAATAACGGTATTGGAGATGAATATCACTACTTATTTCAATGTAGTAATGCAAGTGTAACTAATAATAGACATAAATATATTCCACAATACTATTATACAAATCCAAGTTTATTAAAAATGGGAGGCATGTTTGAAATCTGTAATCGAACTCTATTAACGAGAGTTATTTTCTTAAACAAATAGAACAGTTATGTATTTTAAATTGATCAAAAAGTACAGTGTACTTGTTACATACACCTGCATTTATATTACTTGTATGTTATTACTTCTTATTATGCTGTGATATAGCTGATTATATATGTTATACGATATAGCATCGAATATACAATTGTATAACTACTACATGTATATGTTCAATCTATTTATACTCTGTACACAGTATTAAGCGTTCAAGTTCTATCAAAGCTAAAAGTATGAACTTAAGTAAAATCGAAATATATTTAGTGGTTATGCAATTGTATTATACTATCTATTCAGCTATGGCTACGCTAAAGGTCAATGATATGAAGTATTAAGCATATACAATTATAATATTAAAATACATGTATTGATATGGTTGTTGTTCATACTACAATCATACATAACTAACGATGACCATGCATTATACTCTCCAATGTACGTAAAATATTTCATACACGGATATGTACGCTTGAGTGTATTACGTTCACACTGTACTATCAATTACCCTGTCTGTCATTATGTTTTGTATAAATTGACCTCTTGTGGCACACAAAGGTGTGCCCAGAGTGTATTAATAAAATCTGAAAATCTGAAATCTGAATTGAAATCTTTCTTAAAGTAGAAGGTAAGAAAGACTTGAGAGTGGAGGAGAGTCGATAGTTTGGAATACAAAAGTCTTTATTGTTTCTTAGAGCATATTGATTATTTTCACCAACTGTGGTAGGTAATAGATTCGAAAGAAAGTTAGGAGTACCATGAGTTTTCATCTTCTGTAATAATTTAAGTTTTCTTCTTGCTCTCCTATCACTTAGTAATTCTTAACCTGATTCACTATAAAGAGATTCATTTATTCTTGCTACTTCCCTTTGTACCCTTCTAACTTTTCTGAATCAATTGCGAAACAACCATCCCAAACTTCACAACCATATTCTAAAATCGGTAGTATAAATGACTTATAAATCTGTAAACGGGTATCACGCTTTAGCATATATTTAAGTTTACGCAATACATTTATTTTCTTCATAACAGATTTGTAGATTTCATTGACATGATCAGACTAATTGTCATTTGAATTAAGAGTTACCCCAAGGTGTCTATGAAATTGACTAAAATTTAGAAAGTTACCATCAAAAATCAAATCAAAATCTGCATCAATGTCATTCAAGTTTGAAATGAAAAGCACTTCAGTCTTATTGGGATTAAAAGATACAAGACATCTTTTTGCCCACCTATTTATCTTTTCTGAATCGCTGTTACATGTGTAAGTGCATATTCAATGTCTCAGTATGATGATGAGTATTTTAATAGAGCTGTAACGTCAGCTGAAGCTGAGTAACGGATATATCCAAGTCTATTTATATATCTTACTGTGGCCATATTAACTATACAGTCGAGGGTACTCGTGGAGTAGCGTAGATATTTACCTACTAGGCTAAAATGGACGTTGTTGTAGAGGAATTAACTGTTTCGGTTATTTTATCTCTAAAAGATAAGCACAAGCTTTGTGATTGGCTAGGCCCTTTTCTTGTTCCGACAATGGAAAAGCTAGAGAAGAGTGTCTGGCATTATAGTAACGGATACCAGAGTTGCCAAGTTCACATCCTTGACTGAGACGAATGTACACAAGGTATGCTGTCCTTAAATAACCGAATGACCTTAGTTGTTGATAGACCGGTGGTCAACATTTCGACAACATCACAAAGCTTGTATCCGTCCCTCTAGTGATGTTGTTGGAGCATTTGCCCAACGTCGTTTGATTCGACAACGCTCCTCACATGTTCATGATTCTCTGTATTCGTTCTAGGTACATAATGATGAGATATCGCATCCCCGCTATGCCTATAAAATCCGCTACATTTAGGCTTTAATTCTGTATTTGCATCTAACAGAGTTAACCTTGCAGACAAGTATTGATGGTGACGTGTCGTGTACATGTGTAACATTATCCATTTCCGTGAAAAAGACGTGAGTTACGCTCTCATAATACGGACTCGTCAATATATTTATGTTAATATCAGCGTGTGCAACAACAAAAAAACGACACCAAGCTAAAAGGTGACTACATTTCTACAGACGTCTATATATAATCACACTTGAGCTAAGCGTCAAGTTTAACCAACCTAGATGAATTGACAATTTTAACAATTGAAAGTATGTAAGATATAAGGCAGTATAGTATTACTTTATTTATTCTTCATGTGTACATAAGAACCAAGAGGTTAAACTAATATTATGTATATCATAGCGTCAATAGCATTGGTATGAGGCCAATCGAAAGTGATATGTACAAGCTGCAGAACGTGAATTAATTTAAGCTAAATAGAGAATGTAAATAAACGATCCTGCTGGCACCCCAATCACTGGCCAAGGATTCGTGGTTATCTAAAGAGCATCACAAATATACGGTTAAGGTAAAGACGAACAAGCACGTGACCATGATAGTACACAGGTGAGGATATAAACCTAACCACCGGCTTAAGATAAAACCACTCCTCAGACAATTAATGGTGATGAGGCCATACTATCGACATAATGCTTAATTACAGTGAGAAGACTGGCTCTTCTCTTTAGATAGATATGAGGATAGTAAATCCCCCCTACAGCTACATTCATTCATCTATCCTGTTGACAATAGCGATTTATATATGACGACGTGAGCGGGTCACTTGTCGGATACGTTGACAATGTTACACTTATTAACTTTTCGGACAATATGTACATGTACTTGTTTGGACAATCTGTACTAGGATTTGGTAGATAATACCACGACAGATATTTACTGTTTTACTAAATAAACTCCAAAACATCATACCGCCAAGTTTGACTACAATGTACGATGTTTTATTCATTAATCATCTAGCATACGAACGAACAAGTTACGGAAATAACACAAATGTACACGCAGTTAAAAGCGCTAAGCAGGTTCAAATGACATCGCTCGTTTTTCTTCTTAACAATATCATTATTTGTGTCTTATATAGTGTACGTAAACCAAAATGTACATTACAAAGGTGAACATACACCAATACTACACATATTAGTGTGCATATATAATCACAATTATGTCTCCATCATCGATAACCAACTACTACCGATCCAGTGTGAAAGTTGCAATGTGTTGCCGATTCGAGACAGTTTCTCATATGATCTCAAGGTCAAAATATTTTTCGATTTCGACCTCTGATGTATACATATTTCCGGCACAGCTCTGATAGACGTAAAGGAGTATTTTAATAATTGTTTGGGATTATTCATTAATAATGTAATATTATATGATAAGCAGTGAGTTGAAATATATTGCTTAAATTGTCAGGCTTACTTTTTATTTTAGTTTCAAATGATGAAGTGATGAACATTTTTCAAACTGATTAACAATGAATTATTTTAGGGATGTGATCGGTAACGTCAGTGAATCATGATGTGCATGCTGACACACTGATTGCATTATACAAAAGGTTGCCATTACATTTTAATGTTTAGTTGTTTTTGCTACTTTTCCTTACATCATGTTCATGACTATACCACCCATTGTATGTAACAAGGTAAATTCCTCCGTTTATTTTTCGAAGCACCCGCCTTTATGACGGTACAACGAAGTCATAATTAGGGAATGATCACGGGGAACATGAGATCAGCATTATTATTTAATGAACAGTATGCTGTATAATGTTAATTTATGATTTACCCTCTATTTACCTGTATATCTATCAGGATTACATGTACACACCTACACATGATATCAGCATTATTATTTAATGAACAGTTGATTTATGATTTACCCTCTATTTACCTGTATATCTATCAGGATTACCTGTACACACCTACACATGAGATCAGCATTATTATTTAATGAACAGTATGCTGTATAATGTTAATTTAGGATTTACCCTCTATTTACCTGTATATCTATCAGGATTACCTGTACACACCTACACATGATATCAGCATTATTATTTAATGAACAGTTGATTTATTATTTACCCTCTATTTACCTGTATATCTATCAGGATTACCTGTACACACCTACAAATGCGGATGGTCATTATTATGTAAGTCAGGGATTATCACCTCTACCTGTTTTGTTTCTTAATTACGTCTAATAATACCACTGGAATTCCTAGTTTACGGTGACTCGGGGAACTGCTAATCTACATGGTATTACCATCGTCAGGTATCCTGTAGGATGTACACACTTCGGTTTTGACACTAAGAAGTTCATGGATAAGGTTTATAAGGTGGCGGATATTGTTTAGACTTACCGACGGTGGAATTTACCTGTACATAGATGTATATCAAAAGTGACGTGTCTGTCCCGGACGGTCACTATATGTACTGTTAATCAAAGTGTGAGGTCTGGTGATACTCCAGATAGTTACAAGTCTTCATCAATTGTTAAAGTTATTGATCTCACTTAATTGTTTACCAAGAGCATTTATTTGACAGGTGTATGACTTCTGGGGATTTATAACATGGTGTAATATGCAGATACACAAGCTAAATTCACCAGTGATTGACTCGTTGAGATCCCCGTCACGTTGTCAATTCCATGATCTTAAGTGATTTTCTTTGAACAATAGTAATCTGCTGATATCGTAAAATCGTAAGAGACCAGCAAAGTAAAGCCGGGATTTTATCAGACGTATACCTAATACCCAGGAACATATAAATGACCCGAACAGCAGACATGAGGTAAGTTTAAAATCATTACTTCTGACTGTTTTACAGTCAACCAACTTATTGCCACAGCCACATAAAGAGTAGCGCGTTTTTGTGCAGAACAACTTTTTCATAGAGATTGAATTCCGTGATCCAGACTTATGGGGTTATGTGTTTGTATCAGTTTTCATAGAGATTGAATTTCACGATCCAGATGTATGAGATTCTGTATTTGTAACAGTTTTCATAGAGATTTAATTTCGTGATCCAGATGTATGAGGTTCTGTGTTTGTAACACTTTTCATAGAGATTGAATTTCACGATCCAGATGTATGAGGTACTGTGTTTGTAACAGTTTTCATAGAGATTGAATTTCGTGATCCAGATGTATGAGGTTCTGTGTTTGTAACAGTGTTCATAGAGATTGAATTTCGTGATCCAGACTTATGAGGTTCTGTGTTTGTAACAGTTTTCATAGAGATTGAATTTCGTGATCCAAACCTATGGGGTTATGTGTTTGTAACAGTCTTCATAGAGATTGAATTTCACGATCCAGATGTATGAGGTTCTGTGATTGTAACAGATTTCATAGAGATTGAATTTCGTGATCCAGATGTAGGAGGTACTGTGTTTGTAACAGTTTTCATAGAGATTGAATTTCGTGATCCATACTTATGGGGTTCTGTGTTTGTAACAGTTTTCATAGAGATTGAATTTCGTGATCCATACTTATGGGGTTATGTGTTTGTAACAGTCTTCATAGAGATTGAATTTCGTGATCCAGATGTATGAGGTACTGTGTTTGTAACAGTTTTTATAGAGATTGAATTTTGTGATCCAGATATATGAGGTACTGTGTTTGTAACAGTTTTCATAGAGATTGAATTTCGTGATCCAGACTTATGGGGTTCTGCGTTTGTAACAGTTTTCATAGAGATTGAATTTCGTGATCCATACTTATGGAGTTCTGCGTTTGTAACAGTTTTCATAGAGATTGAATTTCGTGATCCAGACTTATGGGGTTATGTGTTTGTAACAGTCTTCATAGAGATTGAATTTCGTGATCCAGATGTATGAGGTACTGTGTTTGTAACAGTTTTTATAGAGATTGAATTTCGTGATCCAGATGTATGAGGTACTGTGTTTGTAACAGTTTTCACAGAGATTGAATTTCGTGATCCATACTTATGGGGTTTTGTGTTAGTAACAGTTTTCATAGAGATTGAATTTCGTGATACAGACCTATGGGTTTTTTTGTTTGAAACAGTTTTCATAGAGATTGAATTTCGTGATCCAGACTTATGGGGTTCTGTGTTTGTAACAGTTTTCATAGAGATTGAATTTCGTGATCCAAACCTATGGGGTTATGTGTTTGTAACAGTCTTCATAGAGATTGAATTTCGTGATCCAGATGTATGAGGTTCTGTGATTGTAACAGATTTCATAGAGATTGAATTTCGTGATCCAGATGTATGAGGTACTGTGTTTGTAACAGTTTTCATAGAGATTGAATATCGTGATCAGGACGTATGAGGTTATGTGTTTGTAACAGTCTTCATAGAGATTGAATTTCGTGATCCAGATGTATGAGGTACTGTGTTTGTAACAGTTTTTATAGAGATTGAATTTCGTGATCCAGATGTATGAGGTACTGTGTTTGTAACAGTTTTCATAGAGATTGAATTTCGTGATCCATACTTATGGGGTTTTGTGTTAGTAACAGTTTTCATAGAGATTGAATTTCGTGATACAGACCTATGGGGTTTTTTGTTTGAAACAGTTTTCATAGAGATTGAATTACGTGATCCAGACGTATGACGTATCGACACTCACACACACACACCCCCGGGGGAATATCCCTATCCTACATATCCACATATGTAAGAGTCTAAAAATACGCCATATACATACTTATGGAGGCATTACAATTTATATCAATCCACATTAACAGTGTATTGAACATAGGGAGAAGAATGGCTTGAAGAAAACATGCTTTTGTCTCCCTTGAGGCCAAACAACCATTGAATCTACCGGACAATTGAGTGGAATATAAATCTCATTGTGTCTTTACATGTTTTTTCTTGCCCATTTTGACCTTAGAAAGAAACTTATATATAGTCAAATTAGCATTGTACCACAGAGGAAATTTCCTAATGTTCTTTTTCTGTGTTTTTATAATATCACCCTTAAGATTAAACCTTGTCCATGCTAGAAAAACATCTTTTCAGAATTTATTTTTAATACGGGTTTAACATAGCCCTACAAAATCAGGACCACAATGTGAAAGCATATTAAAATCAATGTGTGTTTTTAAAATAATTTGCCATTTGCCTGACTTTTTGAGTAATCTTCAAATCCATCCCAATTTCGAAGCATCTATAAATGACCTTATATTTACCAATTTGAGGCCCCCTTCATAGAAATTTTTAATGATTGTGTCTTTCTTTACCTTGTGAGTTTTAATGTTCCACAAAAAAATTAAAAAGAATAGTATTTAGTGTATTTATAAACTGATCATCAGGATATGGTAATGCTATAAATAAATGGTTAAACTGAGGTATCATTGAGGATTTTATCAGGAAAACTTTACCTATCTGAGTCAGTAATCTCCTTCTCTATGTCTTGATAAGTGATTTCAGTTTGACTAGTTTTTTTGATCGAAATTATGTTTTGGAATTTCAGATAGATTAACACTAAAGTCTATTCCAAGAAGTGTAAATGTACTCTTATCCCATTGAAGATTTAATTCTGGTAAAAAAAGTATCTTCACTATATATTTTGTTTCCTATCCAGACTACCTGTGTCTTATCAATATTTAGTTTTAACCCAGAGACTCTAGCAAATATATTGAATTCTTCAATAGATTCTTTCACAGATCTTTCCGTCCCATCTAGTATTAGAGCGGTGTCGTCAGCATATTGAGAAATAAGAATTGGATGATTATTTACACTAAAACCTTTAATCTTTTTATCATTTCTAAGTCTTACTCCTAGAATTTCTACACATAGGATAAAAATATATGGGGAAATAGGATCTCCTTGTCGACAACCTCTTTTGATATTAAGAAAGGATGATACATTGCCTCCTTGATTGATGGTTGATCTAGTGTTACTATTAAAAACTTTAACCCAATATCTGATGTTATGACCCGGACAACATGCCCGTTATTTGTTTTCTTCAGCAAATTGCATAATATCATAAACTAACCTGGTATTTTCGCCAATATATCTACCTGATTAAAACCTGTTTGATCATCATTGATTAGTTTGCTTAATACGTTTTAATTCTGTTTGCTATGGACCCTGAAGCAATTTTATAAACAATATTTAACAATGAAATAGGACGCCATTTTTTTAAAAACTGTTAGGGTTTATCTCCCTTTGGAATACATGTAATAATACCTTCTCTTTGATTAACCGATAAAATCTCTTTGTTATAACCACAATTAATGGAACGAACAATAAAAACGCCTAGCTGTCTCAAAAAACATTTAAAAAATTCAAACTGTCAATCCGTCCGAGCCAGGACTTTTATTATTTTTCATATTTTTTTAATGTTTTGGCTGCTTCTTCTAAAGAAATTAAACCTTCAAGACTTTTAGATTCAGTGTTGTCCAACTTCGGTATCTTCGAAAATCATTTAGGTTTACATCTTCAATATCATAGCTATCATCATATAATTTTTCATAAAAAGACCTTACTTCCTCTAAAATTTCATCCTGGTCTGTAATAGTTACATCAGCTTTTTCTAGCAATATTTTAGATGTAAATTCTTGTTCTCTAAATTAAAAGAATAATTGGTTGGCTTTTCTCCCTCCTCCTGCCTCTTTGCCCTAGATCTAATCATACTTCCCTTAATTTTGTTTAACCGTAATTGTTCTAATTCTTTTTTCTTATTTTCTAACACATCCATATTTAAAGTTTCCTGCTCTTCCATTTCTTCTATTGTTTTCTTTAAGTTAACTTCTTGCATATTTCTCTGTTTCTTTTTGCATGACGAAAATGATATACTTTTCCCTCTAATTTCCATTAAAACAGTTGGTCATCAGTTACAAACTCTAACTCGGCATATTATATACTGGTAAACAGTACTGTGATTTCACATCTACATTAGTTTTTTCTGATAGTGTCTAAATAATCCTTATCATATAAAAGTGATGACTCAAATTTCCGTAAGCCTTTTCCTCTTCTAAATTAAGTTAAAGAGTACTACTACACGAGACCAAATATTATTAAATTTCCACAGCTAATGAACTTTAGAACTTTAGAACTCCATATAGGGATTGGATTTCGTTTTTATGTTAACCATGCTTGTATGGAGCAATTCCTCTAAGAATATATTCAATGGGGCGCGTTAGCGCTCCATATTGAATATATTCTTAGAGGAATTGCTCCATACAAGCATGGTTAACATAAAAACGAAATCCAATCCCTATATTTACACTCACACGACTTTTTATTTATATTTTATGCAATAAAATCGTCATTTGAAAGTGACGTAATTATTCAATAAAAGTCGGTCAAAAGTGGGAGGAGCTTACTCAATTGAACAGCGAATGATGACGCTGCACGTAAGGTAGAATTATTCATCCGCGACGACAAAAAAGTTCAATATT
>SAYR01025658.1:186365-228068 GCA_004382745.1 Argopecten irradians irradians | reverse complement strand
AGTTGAAATGTACTGCAGCCATGTATCATTTATAATTATTCTGATTTTTTTTTTGGAACTATAGATGATGAATTTTGTATCTTTTTTGAAACAATATTTGATTCTATCAAATGCATCAGTGACACATTCACAACTTATAAAATGTTTTCTTTATAATAAAAAAAAACCTGTAGAATGAACCTACATTTATTCATTTATATATATTTGAAATTCATCATTTCAATTTTTGTCATATTCAACAGATATAAAAAATTGTTGGTTCTTTTTTTTCAGGCACCATGCATGCATAGTGACATGAATACAGAAATTTCATCCCTTGGACCTGTATACAAGTGTATGTATACATATACATACAATTAGCATCATATGAAGACTGAAGAATGTTGATTTGAGTGCTCTTGAAAGTAAACTTTACCAATATTAATATGGACCTAGAAGATCACGAACAGAACATTTAAACAGTATTAATTTATTAAATGTTCCTTTCAACTGTAATCATTAAATAAAATTATGATGCAATACTTTTTCATTGTTTAACTTTGTTGAAATATTTGTTTATATTAGTCCTCTAGATCCAGTGATTATAATTCTTGCATCCATATGCCTGCCCATTTGTTTGTCAGGGCTTGTGAGATAGCTTTTCAATTACTTTTAAAATATAAGGATTTTTTTTACATATAGCAATATATATACCATTGTCTTAGGATTTCTAAATTCTACTTTACAAGAGAGTAGACTCAACATATAAATAAAACCATAAAACTAGCAAGTTATCTGAAATGTTAAAAATCTTTTTGTCTGAACCAAATTTCACATTTATTGTCTATGTGTAACTTGTACATAGACCATTTATGTATTAATACTGTAGTAACAGTGATTACAAACACATAGACTAAAATGTAGTATGTAGTACTATGTACATCTGTCTTTGATTTGAGTTCTAAACAAAAAAGTGGTACCTATTGGGAAGTTGTGACTTGGGCGGAGGGTGAAATACAGAAGAAATAGCTACACATGGAAAAAAGAAAGATATACAGTACCATATGGATTCAAAGTTGCTCCAAAATCAATGAGACTAAATAACCAAAAAAAAGCCATGTAAACCCCAAATATGCAATGACCAGATCAATGATAAAGCACCCTTCCACTTCCAGTTATCTGTAGCTATTTCTTCTATATTTCAACCCCCCACTCAAGTTACAACTTCCCATCCTCATGATTCTTCTGTCTTTTACCCCCACCCCCAACACACACATACCTGATTGATTGTCATGTTATTTCAGGTTCCTATTCAGGTATTATTCCTAAAAACCAAAAAGGGTATACACACTGTGTACTCTCAAAGGAGGGGAACCACTTCATTCAAAAATGGAATTTACAATTTCATCTTAATTTTGAAATTTTCAATTTAATTATTAATTACTGGACTATTAAAACAGTATAGAACCCCTCGGCTACAGACAAAGTACTGTGGTACACATTTCTCTTAATTAATTACTTTTCTTCCACCTCAATCATCTTTTTCTCCAGAGCACAAAACAGAACATGAAACAACAGAAAAGGAAAGTAACATACATGTAGGCCTATATGTTTTCTGGAAATATATATGATGTGTTAATTCTCACAGCATAGGCCTACATGAATGTGAAGAATTAAATATTATCAATGTTTGAGAGAATTTCCTAGTTGTAATTCTATAGCAGCTACATGGAATGTACGTTTACATATATACATTGTACAATACATATACATCATAAAAATTTCTTTCCTTCCAGCTGGACATTCATGTCATCTCTCTCCAGAACTCAAATATTTAATTAAATCTCTGCAAAAATCTCTGCAAAAAACTACACGAATAATTGAACACATATATTGTACTTGTAAAATATCTATGTATGAGCTAATTTATTTTCACATCTTTGACAGCTACATGCATGGACGTTGTATGGAACGTTTTCGTGTGGTTTTAAATGGGAAATTATGTTACGATTATTTGTATTTAACCTTCATGATTCGGTTGATGTAAAACACGACGAATGCGATGCTGCAATAATTGCCCCTTGCCGGGGCCCCATCTCTGCATCGGCCGAATATTTGTGTCGATTTCCATGTATAAAGATGGTTTTATCGAAAAATGATTACAAAGCATTGTCATTAATGTAAGAATACTTCATTTGCATCAAATGTATCATCTCAAAACAACAATTTACATACCGCATTAGTGGTTTATCACACGAAGCGAAACCGACACGACTGAGAAACACATGTCCATGTTGACATTTCCACGCAGCCTCGTTTTCAAAGAGTTTGGCGAATTTATATTTAGAACTGTGCTAAATTTACATGGGGCTTCCCCAAAATTTCAATGGTCAAAACTGGACACCGTAAGCAGAACTTGACCATCATTATGGTATACAAGGACTTTTGGAAGGCCAAAGAACGCATTTAGACTGGTTTCCTTTGCCCGACTATTCACTTTAATTAAAAAAAATTTGAATCATATATAAATATAAAACATGTATTTATTGTTTACATTTTTCCAAAATTCTATGAAAAACAACAATATACACGTAATGTTGCATCAAAATGTAAACAAAGCCATGTGTTTGTTTAAAAAAAGTAGTCCTTTTACGTTGCATAGAACATTTTCTTACGCAAGTTCAAAGTTCAATGTTACCATGCAGTTATGGTAAACAAAATCGGCTAGTATTAGCGTATAGTGACCAAGCATAGCAAGTGTAAATATATGTCATAGGCTTATGCGGGCTAGTGAAAACAATATAAAATATATTAAAAACGGTCTGTTGATTCGTACGAAGAATTTTTGACGATTGGGTACGTTAAGTTTCCACTTTCTGATTTTTTGACGTCACAAAATTACGTCAAAGCTTCACAATCACCTTGTTGTTAACTAAACGACGATTATCGTGCTTCACCAACGCGTGTTGGTATTTCTGGGCCGAAATAAAAGTAACCAACGCCGTATATTGGTATTTCTGGGCCGAAATAAAAGTAACCAACGTCGTATTGGTATTTCCTGGGCGAAATAAAAGTAACCAACGTCGTATTGGTATTTCTGGGCGAAATAAAAGTACCAACGTCGTATTGGTAATTTCTGGGCCGAAATATAGTAACCACGCCGGTGGTTGGTATTTCTGGGCGCCGTAAATAAAGTAACCAACGTCGTATTGGTATTTCTGGGCCGAAATATAGAGTACAACGTCGTATTGGTATGTCTGGGCCGAAATAATAAGTAACCAACGTCGTATTGGTAATTCTCTGGGCCGAAATAAAAGTACCAACGTCGTATTGGTATTTCTGGGCCGAAATATAAGTAACAACGTCGTACTTGGTATTTCTGGGCCGAAATATAAGTAACTAACGGTGCGTATTGGTATTTCTGGGCCGAAATAAAAGTAACCAACGTCGTATTGGTATTTCTGGGCCGAAATAAAAGTAACCAACGTCGTATTGGTATTTCTGGGCCGAAATAAAAGTAACCAACGTCGTATTGGTATTTCTGGGCCGAAATATAAGTAACCAACGTCGTACTGGTATGTCTGGGCCGAAATATAAGTAACCAACGTCGTATTGGTATGTCTGGGCCGAAATATAAGATAAGCATTTAAATGTCCATACGATCAATCTAGGTTAGTAATTCTTAAAAAACCCAGAAATGACTCTTTAAGTTTTAGCCTTTTTCATTTTTAACGTAACTGTAACTACCAAAGATCCACGTGGATTCGTACAAGGGAATACAAGATAATGTATAATGTTAATGATTTTTGCTGGTCCGAACTTATGTTAGGTAGGACAGCATTAAAATTGACATCAACAGCTTTTCAAATATTTGATCAACTTAAAATGGATATCAGCATGTTGAACAATATCATGTTTCGTGATTCATGTTCCATTTGGCGAACCCGTTCCAATTAAGCATAACAACCAAGACGTTCCTCTAAGTTGAATACACTGCATACCCCTGTACAATTCAGCTGAACAAATCTGAGGCGTGTTCAGGAAGCTTCGGGTGATCGAGCGCTCACTCGATATGGTGGTCTCTCGTGCACCTGTTTTGGCACTATTACCAGCATAAATATGTATTTACAAATCCCTAAACAGGGCTCCGTTCTTGTCCGTTCAGAACCGAGCGCTCGCCATCCATCCTGGACACGCCTCAGGTATAATCGTACCATTAAATTCTGCTAAATTACTCAATAAATGACACACATAAATCGACTTTACCATTATTATAAAAACATTTGTTCTTTTTAGGCATGATTACTTAGGCAATAGAAGATTTTCGGCAGTTTCATGTCTTTTTTAGATTAAAGCTGACAATGCAAGTTGAAATTATTAAAATGATTTTTTTTTAAATAAGTATACTCGTTGTTCAAGAATCGTTTATGAGACATTCCCCGGTTGAGGACAGCCATTTTTGTTTTACATTCCGACGACTCTACGACCCCTATATAAAGCGCGTGAATCGACACACGTGCGCTCATTCATGTACCTATACACCTAGCAGTCCACAGTATATATCACCTACAAATAGGTAAACAAAACCCTCACCTGTAAAACTATATGGGACATTTTTTTAGCAATTAACATGTCAACTCCTCTAAGTTGTCATTTAGATGTTTCTCAAAATAAAATTTCAACGCAAGTGAATAGAAATCCAAACAATAATCCGTCCACATATCTCCACGTATGTCATCGTACCCGATGCACCCAACTGACCGTATACACATGACTACGTACCTGACCCGAACGAGCGACAACTATCAAGGACACACACGTGTCGATGTACATGTACGTGGAAAACTTCGTGTATATTGAAATGTTTTATTAGTTCGTATTGGACATATGTTGGGATATAGCTGACAACACATTCATCTATTACTTCAATGAAATATTGGCAGGTTAGTGCAATGTTTATTTTCAATTTGACATTGTTATTTTCAATATCGGGGCATGTGTATCTGAGACAAGACATGTTTAGAGTGTGTCAAGTGTCCCGTGCTTTATATAGGGGGTTGGCCAGTGAAGGTTACTAAGCAGAGCAAAAGAAAAATGGCTGCCACTTCCTTAGATACCACACTGTCATAACTAGGGATGTCTCGGAAACAATTTTTGAAAAAAATATTTCGTTAATAATTTTTTTTTTAATTTCAAATGCATGTTTTTAACTTGCATTGTCAGCTTTAAGAAATACTTCTAGATTCATTATGAACATATCTGATCTCGGTTAATAAATGAACGCAATCATGTCGTGCAGAAATTATATTTGAGTATTTGTTTGACATATGGAGTTTCTTTGGTGTCGTTAAGTATGGCAATTTGATGGGTGATGTGACAGTGATATCTTCGTGCTGTAGGAAATTCCTCCAGGGGCATGGGAATATCCGTATAAACAAATCATGTATGCTTAATATCTGCACCACAGGGACATGGCATGAAATTTTTTGACTAACAGTAAACATATATATGTTATAGTATCAAGGGTATGAACTCGGCGGTCGAGAAATACGTACCTATTTATTCAAAACCGTGCTTATTTTGATAAATGGGCCTTATACACCATTGACGTACGGGTATATCTTACCTTAAAGAGAAATAATTTATCTTTCCATTGAGTGCTTGATAAACAAAATTGGCCAAGTATTGACGAAGTTATGACTTGATGAATCGGGAAATTTACGAAAAATTTCCTAGGTAGACATTTCCCTGTCCTGTCGAAATGTCGTCTCGCCTCTAATGGGTACCTCAAAAACCATGCCAAAATCACAAAATCTACGCTTGCGGTGGTAAACAGTACCCATAACTGTGGTCATCCATAATCTCCTTTGGAGGTGTCATGACCGGTGCTTTGTAGAAACTCCATTTAAACATCGTGTAGTTTACTTACTTTAACCATCACCGCCATGTTCATTTGTTCTTCGGAACGCTTTTCGCTTTCACCGACAAGCACAACACTACATGATTTGCATAATGCAGTCACGATATGTAAAATCGAGAAGCATTCCGAGAGAAAAATGAACATGGCGGTGATGGTTAAAGTAAGTGAGCTACTGTTAGTAAAAAAATCGTTCCAGGTCCCTGTGATCTGCACTATGTATCTTTAAGCGGAACATGCGAAAACCAAGATGATTCTTTCCGAGTAAAGTTTGCCAAGAAGACAGATAAGCATATTTAAATTATATTTAAGCATGTCTATACATTTGGTTAAATTACGCATTAATTGCTATGAAATACAATTATATTATATCACATTGACTTGGAAGGGAGAGGATTCCCAATAATATTACTATTTCGGCATTACGTCGTATTTATCGCCCCTTTTCTGTGTAGTCATAAAGATATCTCATTATTTTGTTTTCGTTGGCCGATCAGTAATTACAAAACATGTTTTGATTTTTCAGTCGAAGTAACTATGGTCCAATCGGCCGCTACCTTCTGTGTGCTACAGTCGCCATCTGTATAGCCATCGCAGGGGTTGGAGTGGGACTAGGGCTGTATATACACAATGTGTCCGATAAACTGTCAAATGAATGTCCCGAAATCTCAACGCCAGCGGTGTCACAGCCTCCTCCTACGCCTACACAATCGAATATGTTTGTTTCTCCATCCAAAGAGGGCTTCTACCGCTACGGAGCTGTGGCCTCTGATGCTGGTATCTGTTCTACTGTCGGCACGTAAGTTGTTGAATCAAAGGTACAATGTCAGTAATAAAATGAACTACATTTTCATTGACCTAAATCAGAATATCTAATTATGAGTCAATGAGGTTTATAGTTAAGGGATTGTAAACTTTTAATGCTTTGCTCCATTTGTCTATTTATTTATCTATTTATTTTAATAATTTAATTTATTCAAGGATCTGCTCTGGTGAAAAGTCATTTTTCTGATGACTAACCTTTAAAACTAATAAAGGTTGTTGGAAATAGGAGTACATGCCAAAGTTGAAAATGGAATAAAAATCTTATGGTAATTTGCTTAATTTGAGCTGTTGTGAATCAAATGTAGCTATTTCACGTGTTACCGAAATTTCGCTGTTTTGAGCATGTACATCATGAAACCGTAAAGCAATAATTTCCAAGTTTGAGGTCTGATGAGTATAGATATTCCATAATTAATTAACAAAACCAATGCTTTCTTTAAGAAAATAATAATATCACACATTGACAAACAGTCATCATATTCTTTTTCTTCGGGATAACAGTAATTTTTACACCTTTGAAAAGTGATATTTACCTCGGCCTTCGGCCTCGAGGAATATCACCTTTCTCAGGTTTAACAATTCCTCGTACTAAAAAAGTCAATATTTGTAAAAACATTGGTTTGTTTATTTATACGTCCTCTTAACATCTAGGGTCATGTAAGGTTTGTTGGTGGAGGAAAGCCGGAGTACCCGGAGAAAAACCACCGGCCAGCGGTCAGTACCTGGCAACTGACCCACATGGGATTCGAACCCGCATCCCAGAGGTGGAGGGCTTGTGGTAATATGTCGGAACATCTTAACCACTCGGCCACCGCGGCCTTTCAATATTTGTAAAATGTTGCCCATATCCCCTAAAGTAGGGGATAGGATCAATACTTGTAAAATAATGCCCCTATCCCCTAAAGTTTGAAGATAAAAATACCTCGATTTTTTTGACAATTTTGACAGATTCAACGCATCACAGAAAACTTTCTGACGACTGACGTTTTTTCTTAAATATCGCTATTCTGCTTGATATGTTCCGTTACTAAAGTTCTTTTGCAGCATTTCTTGGGAAAAGTTTAAACTACTTTAAGTTCATTATAAATGTAAGAAAGTGACACCAATAGGTTATCATTTCAAACTTAAATGCTTGATATTTTCATCACAGTGTACACCAGTTCCACTGTACAAGAAGACACAACACGAACATACCAGTCTCCCAAAACACGCACCTCGCACACATACACGCAACACATCGCATACATGGGAGGCCGTCCTTACATAATTAATTAAACAAACAAACACTGAAAATATTTACAACAAAACCGAACTTGTTAAAGCTAAAGCTATCATCTCATTTAAGTGGAAATATTGAAGTACAAAAGTGAAATTTAACCTCTCTATCTGGCTGCCAGATTGGTCATTTCTTAACATTCATGTATAAAAAATCTACAGACAATCGAAGTATCATTTTTGACATATTTTCATATGGCAACTTGCTATAAATGTAGACCATCTTTTTTCAAATATAACATCTTTGATTAATGATGATATGAGATCTTAAATGGCAGGTAATACAGATAGGAATATTTACTTTATACTTCATCTTATTTTTTCCAGAGATATTATGGCTCGCCAGGGAGGCTCGGCCGTAGATGCCGCTATAGCCGCACTTCTTTGCCAGTGTGTCCAGAACGCACACAGCTGTGGTATTGGTGGCGGCCACTTTATGACCATATATAACAGGTACGCGTTGTTAATCAAGTTTAATATCAACACATTTCATCAACACATATTGATGGTTCAGTCAAAAGTATCGAATTACAAAGTCTATATAAAACAATGTATCATATGGAATACATGAGGTATAATGCAGTTATAGGGTATTCATGTGCAATAAGACGATAATTAACAAATAAAGTATATGTACGAAAGCTAATTAGGAACGTGTTTTAAAGGGTTTACAAACTCGAAATATTATCTAGTAACAAGATAACAACATAGAAAATTTGTAGTCTGATAGAATTATAAAAGAATGCTAATGAAATGAATTGTAAGGTTGATGAAATTCTGATCTTTCACACATGTACTATCTTCAGAGAAAACAATACGGCCTATACAGTAATCGCCCGTGAGATGGCGCCTCGATCAGCGAGTGAGGATATGTATGTTGGCAATCAGTCATCCGTAGAAGGTACGTTTATTCAGCTACTTTTGGATCATTGGTTTAAATTTAACTCATATTGAATCATAGTTTAAATTTTAGTTTAAACATTGGTTGTTCTCTTTGAATCCTTGGCTGAATGAGTTGTTAAATTTCGGTAAGTGATAACCCGAGCCCCATGCTTGCACATAATTACATTCGAAGGTGGTTTTCCTTTTCCGAAACAGTTTTTGTCAGAGTACCATGACACATTAAATTTTAGAGCGATTTTCCTTTCCCGTAATAGTTTTTGTCCGAGTGCCGAGGCACATTACACTTGACGGCGATATTCCGTAACAAGTTTTGTCCGACTACCATGGCACATTACATTTCAGGGCGGTTTCCGTAGTACATTTTGTTTTAAAACAATTCAATGAACTCGATTTAAGGATGTATTCTTCTGAAGTTTTAGTCTCTTTGAAATCTCGTTTCGACATAGATTAAAAAGGTTTTGAGATTTTCAAATACAAATGATCAATGCATTTAGCAAGTTTCCAGTTGCAAATTAAAAAAAAAAATCATTTCAATTTTCAGTAGATTTTTTCATACAGGGATTTTAGGAAATGGCTTATTTAGCGACCATTGTGAAATTGTGTCTTTTTATGCTTTACGTAGAGCAATTGCTTTTACTTAAATCATCCTGCGCCTGCATTTTTAGCTGTATCGAGTTAAGTTTTGCTGTAAATCTTTCCTAGGTTCGTGGTAATTATACTATGGAGTATTGATGTGTGAAATGAAACACTTTTGTCTCTTTATTTTTTTAGTTAATGGTAATTTGAGCACTATTATTGTTTTACTTTTAAATATTGAAAAATAACAAATATTTAAAGGGACAATTTAGTCTAAGGGAACATTAAAATTTATACATATACATGTATAAAAAAAAACCAGTTCTAATGGAAATTAGATCAGTCGGTTTTACTGTGATATGCCAGAAAAGCCCATGGTGGTGAAATGCGTGTGAAATGTACACATTGTGGTCGAACATCTTGTATGTCGAACCCTGTCCCTTGCTTGTAGAGTAATGCTACTTTTGTCTAGAATTGCTCAAACCGCTTTGACAGTAGTGTGTTTGCCTTACTAGGTGAATTGTCTTGCCTAAAAAACATTTTAGCACCTCCACAGTGCTTATGTTGTCCATTTGTTTAACGTGCGTAACTTTGGCTCGGATATGGGTACAGCGTACATATTGTACCTGCTTAATCGTATTGATCAACGATTTGCAATTACTACGGTATCAATTAAAATACTAAACAATGACGTGGAATTTGTCAATATATTATGTTATATGTTTCATAATAAATGTAGAACAATACATTTATGCCATATTTTGCTTATTGGTTATGTAAAATAATTAGCCTGAGTGAATTGTCCCTTTAAAACGGGCAAAATATGCACACGAACCTCCCATTTTTCTGCCAAATTTAAAAATAACAACCCTTTCCCAATGATATGCTAAATAGTGACAAAAGTGTTATACCAGAACTTTTTCTAAAAGGGTTAAAATTGACAAAAATGGATGAAAATGGTGCATTTGGTGGCTCAAAATTAAGGGGTAGGGGTAGCATATGTCGTTATTCCGAGTCTTCTTTTTTAAAAATGCTCCACCGCCGACAGAGCATAAATGATATTCATCATTTGAAAAATAATTGTTGTTTAATCATGTATATATCTGTCTAATTAACACAAATAAATAATATAAAATAATTTATTTTGCCTTTGTTGCATGGGCAATCAGTACTTCATTCCATATATGATATAGTGCCACGGAATTTTTCGGGATGCAATTAATTATTTTTCATATTTTTTTTAGCTTAAAATAAAATTAGAAGTTCAAACATTTCAATGGTGGTAATGGTGTAAAGTTAGTAACTTTTTGTAACTGAAGAAAAATACTAAATCGTCTGCTCCTCTTTGTGATAGTGAAAAAATACGATTTGTCAGCGGTGGAGCATCTTTAAAGAAAATTACTACAAAAAGTTTCAAACTAGGGAGGATAATTTAGCATTAAACTTCTGCTGAGAAAATCTTTTCAGTTTTCATTTTGATTGCGCTGTTTTTTTTTGTTTTTTTTTTTGATATTTCATTTACTACCTGGGTATATATTTCTTGAACGAGCAAAACCAAAATGATAATTTTAAAGGTTCATTATGATTAAATTCCAATTGGATATATATTTCTTAGGTGGCATCGCTGTTGGAATACCCGGAGAAATCAAAGGACTCCATACAGCTTGGAAACTCGGTGGTAAACTGCCGTGGAAAGCATTATTTCAGCCCACCATCCGTCTTCTTCGAAACGGCATGCCAGTAAATCGTGCCTTAGCGGCAGCCATACAATCCAATGCTCGTTTTTACCCCCGTCACGACAATCTCAGGTGAGGCTATTTAAGCGAGGATAATTAACATACCACTGTTGTAGGGTAGACAATACCTAGCGTCTTTTGTTTCTTTTTTTTTACCTTCATTTCATCATATTCGAGAACACAAAAATTCGATCTAGGCAAACATGAATTACATGTAATGCTGCGTTTTACACAATTATTATAAAAGCATTTGAATTTGAGCTCGGACTCAAAACCGACGAGAACAATCGCGAACGTAAAGTGGTTTACATTATCACCTTGCTACCTGTAATGGTTAGGTGTCTCTTTGAACATATTCTTGACTGAGGTGGTTGCAATTGTAGTACTGTTAGTAGACATTATTTTTCCATTTCCCTTTACGCCCATAATTCCTATTTCCAAAAATGCACGAAAAGAGTTTAATATAGAAAAACAGTTTGGCTGGAATTGTACATCCTTATGAGGACGTACAGTTATAAAAGTTTTTGCTGAGGTGTGTGATGATAAGAGGCTATATAATGTGTTAAGAGTTCACAATTAATCGCTGCTACATTGCAATATTTAGGGTAAATATATGAAAGTTGAATAGTTTTTATGTATATAAATACTGATCTAAATAGATATTTACATTATTTTCTCTAACCAGGAGGCTACTAACCAACCCTGACACAGGTTTTTACTTCAAAGAAGGTGAAATCATGAAGTGGCCTGCTCTTGCAGCGACTTTTACTGTCATTGCTGATGAAGGTCCGGACGCGTTCTACAACGGCAGTCTGAGTCAGAGCATTGCACAGGACATTCAGGACGCAGGTAGTGTCTCTTACCACGTGAAAAATATACCAGTTTCATACAATAGTACAGCAGGAATTGTATTACATTTAATAGCTGTAAAGCAATTTAGCAAACCTATTATAACGAAATGCGCTGTATAATGAGTTTTAGAAAATATTCCACTGAATTTAGGGCTTGATAGATACATGTATAGCGTACTTTTGAGCCCATTCAATCACTGCCAAGTCATGGGCGGAAAACAGCTGTAATTTATCGTCTTTTTATCACACTCTTAGAGTTGTTAACAACAAATGTCAGTTGATATGCAACTCATTCTACCTTCATCAATCTATATAAATAACAAGATAAGTATGTAGTGGCGCAGACCATTTCAATTCTATATAAACAATAGCAGCTTATGATGTCCTTTGTTGCCGGAAGTGACGTCATGGATTGCACAACAATGACGCAATATAGGTATTTCGCAATTTCCATAGGTATTTCGCGTCCTTTGTTGCCGGAAGTGACGTCATGGATTGCACAACAATGACGCAATATAGGTTGCCGGAAGTGACGTCATGGATTGCACAACAATGACGCAATATAGGTATTCGCAATTTTCCATAGGTATTCGCAATTTTCGTTGCCGAAGTGACGTCATGGATTGCACAACAATGACCAATATAGGTATTTCGCAATTTCCATAGGTATTTCGCAATTTCGTTGCCAAGAAGTGACGTCATGGATTGCACACAATTGACGCAATATAGGTATTCGCAATTTCCATAGGTATTTCGCCAATTTCCGGGGATTGCACAGCGGTGATGCAATGGCAGTGACGATATAGGTATTTTTCGCAACTTCATCAGGGAATTGCACAACATTGATGTAATGTTATTGATTGCACAATAGCGATGTTAATATAGGTCATTTCGCAAACATCATACAATACATACGCGGATTACACAACAACACACTGTTGTTAAATACATCCGCAGATTTCATCTTGATTGTGCAATACGTCGTGAAAGGTATATAAGAAGGTCCACACTCTAATTCTTCACTGCAATCAATGATGCAATAGGTATTTCGCAGCCGGAAGTGACGCCATAAAAACTTGTAGCGGAAGTGACGCCATAAGTATGTCTTCGCAATATGATGCAATACGTGCATATATAGTACCTTGTAGCCGGAAGTGACGCCATAAGTATTGCACAACAACGATGCAATAGGTATTTCGCAATATGATTGCACTACGAGGTGTTCCTATGGACATCGACGACGCCATAGAAAAGGTCAATGAAAGGGGAACACGTTGACATGAAGTTACATTTGGGCGGAAACCTCTACGCGGGCATAAATAGTGGATATGCTTGTGTTAATCCAGGAGGTGGTACATGCCAAAGGATGAAGAATGAAGATTGGTACCCACGAGACAAGGGATTGCCCTGAACTTCGAACAGTGGGATAAGCTGAAAGACTGTATGCTGCTGTTACCCGAATTCATCGGTGATGAACTTGATGATGTGAAACTTTTGCGAAGACACTCATCAGAACCAGATGGGGATGATTGAATGCTTTGATTGCAATCCCAATCAAAATATTGTTTGAACATTGTAAATGAAATATGATGACACGTTCCATATATATATATAGTAGTGTAATGTGAATGAATCCAAACCATTTGTAGAATGTATATAATTGATGTCAAATAAAAATGATAGTACCCAATATATTTAGCTCTGTTGTTATTAATTGAGACGCTCCAGAAAATACATTTCATTTACGATGTTGTCGCAAGAGGAGAAAGAGTACCTCGAAAAGGGTATATGGACAGATCCACGTTACGCCGCAGCCTTCTCTGGACCTTTAAAACTATAACAGTTTGTCAAGAGACAAGGAAACACAAGATAGGTCTGCGTAGGATCAGAACAATTCCTATCGAACAACGAAGCATATTCTCTACAAAAGAGAGTACAGAGAAAGTTCAAGAGAACACACGTCGTCGTTCAAAGGAATCGACAGCCAATGGGATGCTGATTTAATGGACGTTAAAAACATATCGCAAATACAATAGAGGTATCCAGTACATACTAGTTATGCAAGACGTATTTTCCAGGTTCGTTTTCATCACGCATCCCTCTGAAAAGAAACGGCATCGGCAGTACTGAGTGGTTTTTAAAACCATTTTTGCTAAAGGCAGGAACCGGATGTACTGAGGACGGATAAGGGTAGCGAATTTAAGAATAAGATGGATGTCGGATTCATACGAAGAAAGAAGGGATACGTCACATATCGCTCAAAATGAAACCAAAAAATTTTGCAAGTTACTCGTCATTCTTTTATTGAACAGTAGATGATCAATGAGTAATATTTTTTCTTTTTTCTTCAAGCAAATTTTGCAGAGAGAGCATCCAGAACATCAAGAACAGGATGTATGGATGTTAAGCATGCGCAGAGTTACGAGTATCTAGACAAATTGCCAGTCCCTCACAAAAGACATCAATGACACTCCATCCAGATCCCTAGGGAATATAGCCCCTTCAGACGTTAACAAAAAAACGAGGACGAAATAAGACTCAACGCCTATCTCGTTAGGACGAGAACCACTCTAAGACCGAAAGAAAAGGTGGTTAAACATGACAAGAAAAAGAAGAAGAGGAGGAGAATTCGCTAACAAGTAACAAGGTAGACGATAGAGTAAGAATTACACACCTTAACCGTACCTTCCAGAGGGAATATGATCCAAAATGGACCTGGTGAGTTATTACTATCATCACGGATCGCACGACTAGAGATGGCATTCCGATCTACAGACTAAAGATTTCGACGGAGAGGCATCAAGGGAACGTTTTACGAACAGAGAGTTACAGAAGTGAACGTGGCGGAAAACCCCTTATGGAAGTAGAACAAAATTTTGAAAGAAAGGAACAGAAAAGGCGCGAAACCGAAGTACTAGTATCTTGGCTGCATTGCCATCGAAGTTTAATTCTTGGATAAAAAAGAGTGACCTCCAAGAAGTATATAAGGAGGCTGTCCATCATTTGACTCTCCATTAAACATCGAATATGGCATTCAGAATGGTACTCAGATCCTCGGACAGCTCAGACACTCACGGAGACAATAAAGTATAATGACTTCAGGGTAACATCTACCGAACCACTTAATTGACGGGGTACTTGGACGGTAGCACTTACATAGAATTTTCCATAAAGCTTCAGAAAGGCTTAACACCTTCCTAGGAGAACCTGAACTGTTAGTATGTTCCGATCTGTGCGACGATTCCATCGTGGGGAGAGAGTGAGCTACCCTTACTAGAGGATGGGTGTTACGCCCAAGAAAATTCAAATATCACCTTTCACAACACCATAGGAATATACCAAATGAGGATAGGACATGCTCTGATGTTCAACATCTATATAAGAGACAGAGACAACGAACCTGCATCATTTTTCAACGGAGACGTCACGGTGACGTTACTCTCAAACGACTACCTTTCACTGAAGAAGATGGTGGATCCACGTATGTGTCGGATCCAAGGGTAAAGGATGCGAAATCGTTTTACAAAAATATGGTTGAATGGAACATTTGACCCGAAAACAGAAGATACAGATGGCCGACAGACTGGAGGAGGCCGTCGCAGGCATGTATGGTAAAAGAAACCTTATATGATTCCTGTCAATCCTCACGTCACGATCGAACCGGAAGAAAAGATTGTCGTTGGTAAACAGGTAACGCCCATGTAGGCCGTAGAAAGACAGGGCAAGTCAGAAATGAAGGAAACCAACAAAGGAAAATCTGCCTCACGTTCCTATAAAAGGTTCAAAAAAACCGCCAAACCCAAACAGATCGAAGAAAGATTCCAAGAGGAAAGATCTACGAAAACTCCCTGTAAAGGAAAAAAAAACCACAAACCGTCAAAAGAGAAAGAGGAAAGTATCTTCATTAGAAGATTTTGACAGTGTATTTCGGTAAAGAAGAAGAGAAAATATGCAATTTCTCAGTGACCAAGGTAAGGGACATTGGTGTTCTCTCAGAACTATCAATATCACTGTACGCCAAATCAAGTAGCGATGAAAATTTCACCTACGCCTCAGACCCAGATCGGCGCAACGTTCTGATACCTAATTAAGATTATATCCGGAAGCAAGGATGTCTCAGCCGGCGCAACCGAGGATCAATGTGAGAGATTTAGCGTCGTAGCAACCCGCTGAACTAAGATGTCCGTCTTAAGCATGGCGTTTATCGTCAAATGTAAGCATTTAACGGAAGCTCAGATGATACAGCGTATATTTTCTAACTGCAAGCGTGAAAGAGAGGGAAAGATCTACAATAATGTCCCCGTACAGGAGCTTGATTATCGTGTACCGAAAGGTGTCTGCTACATGACGCCAGATATAAGACACTAACGATGAACGGTAATTAAGGAATGTGTCCCTTATAATCACTCGAAAGTAAATTTAACCCCTGGAATGCTTATCGTAAATAAAGTTTGCTATCACATGACGCAAACCCGATACGTAGTTAAACGGAGTCAGTTTGCAAAGTCACTTTTATTTTGCCACGACGGATTCATGGAATTTGAGGAACGCCAATCCCTATAGGGAGGGACCAATAATGGTTGATGGATGAGATTCAGTTTACACAGAAAAAAGCAACAAATCTTTGAGCATGGAGGGACCCTTATAACGTAAACACATCTAATCGAGGATGTAATAAATCAACCTCTTGCAAATTGGGTTGACCTATCACTAAAGCTGCTAATCAGAAATAGAGCACGCGTTTCGTCAAACCTGTGGATGAGCGACGAGATATCAACCCGGTACAAGTTAAAGTCCTGGAAGTTGGAGCATTTAAGACGTTCATGTCAGGGTGGACAGCGGGTTTGTGCGCTGATCAAGTCACGCTGGACAATTACTTAAAGAACACAACCTGGTGCCGAGCAATTACATACATTTAACGAGAAACTGAATTGTAAGCATGTTGAAGGATGAAAACTTGTCCTCAAGGATCAGGTTCTTTTCATTTGGCAGAACGTGTGGTCCCAACAACCTTCCTTCAAGAGCCTATCTTGTTCCTGTCTGTGATCAGAGTACGTTAGGCGAGCTACATGCGTCTCTATTACGAGAATCCGATAAATGATTTCATTCAGGCTTGGTGTGAACATTTTCTGCGTAGCCCTATGAGGTACTCAGTAAATTGAAGAACGTAGAAACCGGAAGGTGAGAGCGTGCCCACCTAAAATCGACAGTTAAAGGAGAACAACAAGGAATTATGATACCCCTTACTGAATCTCTGTTAATCAGAATGCTGCCGAGAAGTGGAACAAGGAGACTAAGGCCTACTGTATCAGTCCATTTAACACCCATGATAACAAACCATAAAAAAATGAATATAACAATATAATCTTAACTAGAGAGGTAATGCGCCAATGATTATGGCTTCTTAAATATCGCATCCATATTGAGACCCTCAAAGGAGAGGATATAACAACTCAATACTTCAAGTTGCGACAGTGACCGTCAGACCGAGTTAAATTTTCTATAATGGAGCCCCGACCGCTAAAGAGAACGTTGAACTGTGATTTCGTGACGGTAAAACAAAGACGTATTGAATATTCCAATTCTCTCCATTGTTATAAAGAGAAATAGCCTGGTGTCTAGAAATAGAGGAAGTTAACACCAGAGTATGAACAACCGTGAACAGTTGGTGGGTGTGCCATCAGAGAAGACAGATAGTAAGTCTAAACGGAAATTCCGTCAGAGGCGTATTTTCCTTCCGCCGGATAGGTACTACTTATCCACGTAACAGCTTCCCGTCGGCATTATGTGTGCCAATTACACGGACCTCGGGAACCTCCCCGGAAAAACATTGCGGGTGGACCGTCTAAGAGGTTCGAAACCTGTAGAGATGCCGGAATTCTACGACAGTCTCGGTAGAATGCCCAGAATCACACGGGTTAGGATTTGGACAGTTTTGTAAGGAAATACGACGTCGTGTACTACAAATAACTGTACGCGTACAGTGACCCAGTAAGGCTACACAGCCTGTGGGTTTCGCGTATCTTTTTTAGCTGGTTCATTGAAAATGTAGAATGTGGACATGAATCAATGATTGTATCAAATGCTTCAAAAATGTAAACCTTTTCTGATGTTTTATGGTATAATGCATGACCTTATCAAAACTTTGATTGTAATTAAGGAATTGAAAATAAACATTAAATGACTCAATTGAGGGTTCTTTATTTATTAAAATGACACGTCACATACCTCATCTTAAGAGCATATAGTAGTCATCAACAGGTCCGAGAAGCAATCTGCGAAATACGCGCGTATAGCTGATATTGTGAAAATATTGTGACACTCACACATGGAGTTTTGTTGTAAATATTCAATATTCGTTTCTTATTCGAAATACAAAAAATGATAATATAGACTTATACAATAGCCGAATTACTAAACAAACAACTTCTCTTCAACGCGATAATCTCTCTGAACATAGTGCTGCATGTTGTGACCTAGACGTCATTCGTTGTTTCAATCGGTAGGGATACTTCCGTTGTTAAATATTGAGCTTACAACAAGCCAGTATTTAACTTACTAATCACGGGGTTATGTATTTATGTATTGTTTAACCAGTGATGCATTGTCCGAACTCGTATAAATACAAGCGATTTCTTCAATTTCTTATTATCTTTAAAGCAGAAGAATTAGCTACTGTTATCCCTGTAATTTGTGCAGAAGCATTTTACCAGAAGTGATAATTTGAAAAGGCCCTGTCTGAATAGCATGAATCGATGCAAAAACAGAAGAATCACGTATATTAGTAGGAGAACATGTATGAAAAGGAGGAGAGAAGGAGGCAGGAGGAGGGAGGATTAAGATTCTGTCAACCGCATATCACTATGACTGTTCGGGACCAACGTTCTTGTGGAAAAACGTTTCTTTTTGTAAAAAACCTCTATTGCGAAAAATAGGCTCCGAGAACGCAACTCAACTAACAGAGAATCCGTGTGGCCTGCTACCAGAGGTTGGGTCAACCGTTGTTGTATGACTCATCAAGTCAACGTTTTACCACCGGAGAATCAATCCAGAATTACCCATAAATTGGCCAAGATCACGTTTCTAAACCCGACATTCTGCAATCTAATCAATATTAAGATGCCTCTATGTCGACGGCAAGCAAAGACCCTCGTATCAATGAATTGGTTTTACCGAAGGGAGTCAATCACAGAATCTGCTGTCGGTCATAGCCATCAATCAGACCTCTACTACAGTAATAGATCAACGCAGGAGGAGAACTGTCACTATCTAACTCTTTCAACAACCCATCGACAACAAACAATACATGAACCTGGCTAGACAACTGTCTCCCGAAAACAACAACCGCTTTATGCGATACTTTTCAGAAGCTACAAATAAACTTATGGCTATTTACTGTGGTAGACATTAAAACCAACGTACTCCCAGAGAGTTTGCGAATGCGCGTAAATTTTTAGACGGAATGATTGAAGGGGCAATCTATAAAAAGGAACATAATGTGCTTAGCGATACTCAGTCTTGTACAGAAAAGTCACGACAGTGGAGACGTATTTTTGATAAGCCCAATAACTTGAGAATCAAACGACATCCAACAATAACCGAATCCAAAGTATACTTTCGAAGAAACTGCTGACGGAATGCCTCCTGTGACGGATGGTGGGAATTATGCTTTCAAGAACATCCGATTTGCAAATGACACTTAAACGAGGTGTCCAGAGAATGACAATATGAAAAGGGGAAACTTGATGAAGGATGAACGCCGGTCAATGAGGCAGAAGAATGAATATATTTTCGATGATTCACACCCTTCGATAGCGAAGATGAGGATAGGAAGGAGATTCCAATGAAGACGTTTTTGCAGCAAAATAAAGCAATCTAGCTAGGTAAAAAATAGAGAGAAATGGCTGAATAAGGATACAGAAGTACAAAGTGAGGACTTTCTAGCAAAGAGGCTGAGAGTAAAGCGGACGAAAGATGAAAGAAGCAGATCAGATGGATTCGCTTAATCGATAACGGCAAACACTCATACGATATCTTACGGCTGAAAGGCCGGGAAACTACATATCAAAATCATGAAAAGTGTTGAAAAGTACAGGACAAACGATTATGAGCCCTTTCTGCTGTAACGGATGTCGTTGTTTTGAAATAACAAAACGTCAACTCCGGGAGCACATGGAATTAGGACGAGGGATGAGCGATGATGAGTTGAGAGAGGAAGACGAGGAAGGAGGAGGAGGAAGGAGGAGGAAGGCGGAAGACGAGGAAGAGTTGCTTAATTCGAGGAAACATGAATAAAGGACGAAGGATGTAAAATAAACACCGATAGGTTGTCAAAAGCACTCAATGCCTCTGTAATGCGTAATACCAGTACAGTGAAAGTACGTCCCAGAAAATACAAAATAGGAAATGGCTTCCAAGCGACATGAACTTAACAGACTTCAGAGAGCCACTCTTCAAAAGAAACAGGAATCATAGGCGACAGGGATGGTGATCAATTGTCTGGCAGACCTTCATGGATAGGTCAAGTTCCAAAGTGACAAGGGTTTTCATACGCGTACTAGTGTGAACGCATGGCCTGACTAAAAGACAAGAAAGGTGCAGAAGGAAATTGTGAGTTCTTAGCAGAGGAAGCAACCTAGGTTTTGATCCCACAGATAAAGGCCAATAATTTAGATCGAAAGAATCAATTCGACTTTTAGATAGATATGAATCATGTTGGTCCTCGACATGGGAGCATTAATATGAAAAGTTGACAAATTGGTAGGACAGTAAACGATTTGTTTTGTTATGTGATTTTACTATTTTTTTACAAGGAAATTAAAAGGTATGTTGTTTAAATTTTCCGTTTTTTTTAAGTTTAGCTTAATTCCTTTTAATTTTTGTAAAAAAGAAATGTTTTTACTTTTTTAAATTTCAGTCAATTTTTTGTATAGTCTCATCACTGACAACTAAAGCTTGGTGTATATTTTTCAAAATAATTCTCCTAACATATATAATTTTGTTTTAACTAATATAGGGTAGGTCTGAGTTTCATTTGAGATTGTAAAATATTAATACTCATTTGTTTCTTAAATAATAAAGTTTAAGCTGGTATAGTTTCAAAATGGGTGTGTGAAATTTTTGCTTATGCTGACGTCAGTGTGTATTGGGCATATATGATGTCCATATCGCGGAGGGCATTGCATTCAAGACTGTGTAAAGTAGTTTATGGTTACAGTCTGCACAATCATTTATAACATTTGTAAATGTATTTCGCAAGGACAAAGTCACCATAAGGTATATTTCCGATTCTGATGAATTGATCTTCTAACTCATATTATGGATGTCTTAGATATTGTGTAATAGTACTAATTGTGGAAATATTGGTGAAATACTGGTTGTACAATCCCTGAGACGTTGATTCCATGATGTTGTAAATAATGACCCTGGTACAATCAATGACGTCATGTGTTGTGAAATACTGATATTGGCCTTCTGAGTCAATCGGAGTGACGTCACTTGTTGTGAAAATAGGGAATGTTACATCACTGTTCCGTTGTATTACTCAGTCATGTGAAATACTCACTGTATTGCGGAACGTTGTGAAACATCTACATTGCCATCATTATACCATCACGTTGTGAAATTTCACATATTACTTACACGGCGTATTGCACAATCAAAGATGAAATCTGCGGATGTATTTCACAACAGGTAGTAACGTAATATGAAACAGGCAGTGCCTGAATAAGAGCGCAGCACATAACACTGGATAATTTGCCGCGTTAATGTGTATGACAGTCGAACGCCGCCAATAATGACGTTACCATTTGCGTGCTTGTGACGTCACCATTTTTGTCGGTGATGTGCCATCGAGGGATAAGATTAATGCATTTCAAATCTCATCCTTACATACTTAGCTTTACATTGATAATTTTCTTTAAAAATCTTGTAATCGGAGGAAGAATTTTCTCAGACGTCACATTCTTTCTAAACGTTTATTGACGAGCAATAGTCCCGCATTTAGACATAAAACGGAAGTTCTCCGTATCATATTAACCACTTCCGGACATAAGAAAATCACCTGCATAGTGGGGTACGGATCAAAGCTTTCTAGAGGTGTTGACTTGGATTTTACGTATAGTGTTGCCGGGAAAGAGCTTCGGCGACAGAGAGCTGCGCTGTTATAATTCTATATATAGATTGGGGTATATTTTACAACACTGTGAAATAACACGATGTATTGCACAATCGGATGAAATTCGCGATCGTGAAATAAAAATGATTGAAATAAACAGAGTTTCGCATGTCTATCGCGAAATGTGGTGAGATATTGCGTTGTACCCTTTACAGGTAGAAATGATTGTGAAAATTCCGTTTGCATTGCCACTTCACTTCCGGATGTTGCTAAATACCGACGTTGACGTTACTTCCGGTTGTTGTGCAATACCGGATGTTGTGAAATACCTACATTGCATCGCTGTTGTTGAAATACCGGAAGCTGTGAAATACCGACATTGCATCACTGTTGTGGCAAATAGTTATGGCGTTGTGAAATACTGTGACGTCACATCACGTATTGCATCATATTGCGAAATACCTATTGCATCATACTTGTTGTGAAATATTGTTGTGCAATCAATGACGTCACTTGTGAAATTCTGATATTATTGTATCATATTGTGAATTACTATCTGTGACGTCACTTCACAATTAACATCAATGTTTGTGCAATCCTGAAGTTGCGAAATACCTATATCGTCACTGCCATTGCATCACCGCTGTGCAATCCCCGGAAATTGCGAAATACCTATATTGCGTCATTGTTGTGCAATCCATGACGTCACTTCCGGCAACGAAATTGCGAAATACCTATGGAAATTGCCGAAATTACTATATTGCGTCATTGTTGTGCAATCCATGACGTCACTTCCGGCAACGAAATTGCGAAATACCTATGGAAATTGCGAAATACCTATATTGCGTCATTGTTGTGCAATCCATGACGTCACTTCCGGCAACGAAATTGCGAAATACCTATGGAAATTGCGAATACCTATATTGCGTCATTGTTGTGCAATCCATGACGTCACTTCCGGCAAACGAAATTGCGAAATACCTATGGAAATTGCGAAATACCTATATTGCGTCATTGTTGTGCAATCCATGACGTCACTTCCGGCAACAAAGGACATCATAAGCTGCTAACAATAAACATCATGCAATATGAAATGAAGCAAGAGATCCCAGAGGGATATTGGCGTCCGCCAAATAATGATTTATATCTGAAAAATGAAAGAGGGATCTTTGGATCTTTTCTCTGTTTTCAAACTTCTGGCAATCATAATCCAATATGGTGGCCTGTTAGCAGTCGTATTGACGGAGCGATCAGTCCCGAAATGCAGTGTGCGCAACTAGGGCGCTAGGAAAACCTACAAATGAAATTTTGAGAAAGATCCCATCAGCACTCTCCGAGAAATAGCGATAACATTATTTTACTAAATCCAAGATGGCGGCCTGTCGGCTATCTTGTTGACCGATCGGTCCTGAAATGCAATATGAACTTTCAGTCGTGGTATTCCTCGCACTAATTTCAAAATGTCAGAGTTAAATAATTGAGAAATTGTAATAAAAACGTCGAGGTTTGACAGAAAAGTATTCTTTTATATGTAGATATAGAGGTAAGCCTGGGGTAGAATATCGACATAAAAATAATTGTATAATGTGATAAGAAGTCTGTAAAGTATTGCCACTGTGGTTGATTAAAACTAATCATCAAGTGGAATGTTGTAAATACATATATGCTGGAGCTGCAGCTTTTAAGACAAATATCATAAATCATATCAAACAGGCTACGATAATGGACAGTCCGCCATTTGGCGTTTATCTTTAAATTATTTTACTTCCCCCATAGTATCTGTCGTGCTCTGTCTATTGTAGGGGGTATAATAACCGAACAGGATCTACGTAACTACACAGCTGTAGTCAAAGATCCACTGGTGATCCGCCTTAATGACAACTCGACCGTTTACTCCCCTCCTCCACCGTCTAGTGGCGCCGTCTATGAGATGATACTCAATGTAATTGATGGTAAGTACACTGCCTGGCTACGCGACGTACATATATGCATTTTCCTGTCTGAAAGTTGTTTATTGAAAATTGTAAGTCGTCGAAAAAGGAAAGGATTCAATATACCCTATAATAATAGTACTTTAATCATACATTATTTATTTTCGAGTAATAGTGGTTGAAGAGTCAGTAAGAGCCCATTGATGACGTCACTTACAAACAAACTTTTCTGTGTAAACGATCATGCATTACTTACGAAGATATTCCGTCTCTGTAGAGTTATCTGTCCTTGCAGGTATATCAGGATTGTGACGTTATTTGTTTGCGAGTGTAACGTCATACTTTTCAGAGAAAATGACTTTCGTTTCGTTTACAAAACAATGACGCGACCATGGATACCTGTCCACAAGGGAGGTAACTTTTTAATATGCAGAGATGAAATATTTCCATATTTATAAGATATAAACCATTCTTGTTTTAAGAATTTGGTATGAGCAACGATAGTATATCTACGCCACAGAAGGAAGTTTTGGCCTGGCATAGGATTGTAGAAGCATTCAAGTTTGCCTACGCTAAAAGATCCAGTTTAGGTGATGGTGATGGCGAGGACGCTGCATTCAGAACGGAATTATCAGAGGTCAGCAACCGTTAAATACTAATCAAAACAACAGTAATTCTGTTAAAAACATGAGATGATGACTTTGGTGATTTTCTTCGACGACACCTCTGATTGGTTATCGGGTACAGCAGTTACCTGTCAAAATACGTAACGGAAATCAGACATCTCAGATGATCAGTAGATTTGATTTCAAAATCTGTCATTGACCTTTAACTGACAAGTGGATTGGAAGTAAGGGCGTGACTACATATATATATAGCTCATCTTCCTGCTTAATAGTTCAAACATGCCAGATTACATACGATTGTATAATCTTTAACGAGAACCAGTATTTTCGCTTGAGTTTGTAGCTATAACAATATAATACATAATTGCAATATTTAAAAAAATAATATAGGATGACACAAAACATCTTACACGTAACAAAGCTAAGTTTTGTAGGAGATAGGTCACATCTTCGATATATAACTACAAACCTGGAGGTTCGCCATTAGTTAATTCTATAATTCATAATAATTCAAAACTACGTTTACTTTGTAATAGATCTATACCAGATTAGTAACGTTTCAAATTCTATAATTCGTAATAAAAAATGTGTATACTGTGTAATATACCATATTAGAAACGTTTCAAAGTATATAGTTTATAATACAAAACTGCGTATACTGTGTAATATACCAGATTGGTAACGTTTCAAATTCTATAATTCTGTGTATACTGTGTAATATTATATAAATACTACCTACATTAGAGGATGACAGTGCCTAGTGTCACCCCGAGGATATCACTGTCACCCGAGGCGAAGCCGATGGTGACAGTGATATTCCGAGGGTTGACACTAGGCACTGTCACCCTCTAATGCAGGTAGTATTTATTTTATTATACCAAAAGTCTAGAAACAAAACTAGTTTTCAAGTCTTTGCAATCTATTAAAACATTTTAACTGGTTTTAGCAAAAGTCGAACAGTGATCGTCGGCAGTAGAATAGCATATCAGTTTCTACTCAGTAGCGCTAACTATCATTGCATTATAAAAAAGAATACTCACAATAAGCATAGAGTGAGAATTCTTGTTGTCTTGTCTCCTGCGTTTGTTTAAATCTTAACGTTTTTGCTAATTTCAATGAATTTTGGATTCGTCCCATCGTCGGTTTACAACATTAGCAACGTCACGAAGACGCTTGAAATCACATATCTTCCGTTCACCTAAACACCGACTGGTTCATGAAAACCAACATATAGCGCTTTGACGGTAAGCGAAAAGACGAGAACGGAAAGCTTCGTCCTTAATATGATTTTTTATTGACAAACAGACTTATTTGGCAAAACTATACTAAATAGCTCCAGATAAATTTTGAAGCGTCGCTTCAAAAACAAAGATGGCGTCGAAAAAAGAAACGAGTGCGCATCTTTTTCGGGCGGTTAATATTTTGCACTGTCAAAAATACACTATCACCCGTTGCTAGGGGGTTGCTATGAACGTGTCTATTGTTTCCTATTGTTCTAATGTTACCCGCCGTGTGATAGTGTAAAATACCAAATATCTCTCGACCAATCAGAATGCAGGATTCTCACTTGAAGTCTAATCATATATAAATACTACCTGCATTAGAGGGTGACACTAGGCACTGTCACCCTCTAATGCAGGTAGTATTTATTTTATTATACCAAAAGTCTAGAAACAAAACTAGTTTTCAAGTATTTGCAATGTATTGAAACATTTTAACTGATTTTAGCGAAAGGCAACAGCCACCGTTGGCAGTAGAATAGCATATCAGCTTCTTCTCAGTAGCGCTAAATATCATTGCATTATAAAAAGAATACTCACAATAAGCCTCTAGTGAAAATTCTTGTTGTCTTGTCTCCTGCGTTTGTTAAATCTTAACGTTTTTGTACATTCTCAATGAATTCTGGTTTCGTCCCGTCGTCTGTTTACAACATTAGCAACGTCACGAAGACGCTTGAAATCGCATGTCTTTCGTTCACCTAATCACCGACTGGTTCATAAAAACAAACATATAGAGCTTGGACGGTAAGTGAAAAGGCGTAAACGGAAAGCTCCCTCCTAAATTTGAAAAAAAACATATTGATAAACAGACTAATTTGGCAAAACTATTACTAAATAGCTCCAGATAAATTTTGAAGCGTCGCTTCAAAAACAAAGATGGCGGTTAATATTTTGCACTGTCAAAAATACACTATCACCTGTTGCTAGGGGGTTGCTATGAACGTGTCTATTGTTTCCTATTGTTCTAATGTTACCCGCCGTGTGATAGTGTAAAATACCAAATATCTCTCGACCAATCAGAATGCAGGATTCTCACTTGAGGTATAATAAACCAGATTAGTAACGTTTCAAATTCTATAATTCGTAATAAAAACTGTGTAAACTGTGTAATATACCAGATTGGTAACGTTTCAAAGTCTATAATTCATAATACAAAACTACGTATACTGTGTAATATACCAGATTAGAAACGTTTCAAAGTCTATAGTTCATAATACAAAACTGTGTCATATACCAGATTGGTAACGTTTCAAAGTCTATAGTTCATAATATAAAACTGCGTATACTGTGTATTATACCAGATTGGTAACGTTTCAAAGTCTATAATTCAAAATATAAAACTGCGTATACTGTGTAATATACCAGATTGGTAACGTTTCAAAGTCTATAATTCAAAATACAAAAATGCGTATACTGTGTAATATACCAGATTGGTAACGTTTCAAAGTCTATAGTTCATAATACAAAACTGCGCATACTGTGTAATGTGCCAGATTAGTAACGATTCAAAGTCTATAGTTCATAGTACAAAACTGCATATACTGTGTAATATACCAGATTGGTAACGTTTCAAAGTCTATAATTCATAATACAAAACTATGTATACTGTGTAATATACCAGATTGGTAACGTTTCAAAGTCTATAATTCATAATACAAAACTATGTATACTGTGTAATATACCAGATTGGTAACGTTTCAAAGTCTATAGTTTATAATACAAAAATGCGTATACTGTGTAATATACCAGATTAGTAACGTTTCAGAGTCTATAATTCATAATACAAAACTGCGTATACTGTGTAATATACCAGATTAGTAACGTTTCAAAGTCTATAATTCATAATACAAAACTGCGTATACTGTACATGTGTAATATACCAGATTAGTAACGTTTCAGAGTCTATAATTCAAAATACAAAACTGCGTATACTGTGTAATATACCAGATTGGTAACATTTATCAGTCTATAGTTCATAATACAAAACTGCGTATACTGTGTAATATACCAGATTAGTAACGTTTCAGAGTCTATAATTCATAATACAAATCTGCGTATACTGTGTAATATACCAGATTACTAACATTTCAAAGTCTATAATTCAAAATATAAAACTACGTATACTGTGTAATACCTAATTAGTAACGTTTCATGTTTTTGCAGCTGGTGAACAATATGACCTCAAAAAGTTTTGCAGCCTACATACGATCTCAGATCAATGATGAGCGAACCTACGACACCATGTTCTACGGCCCTACCTTTTATGACGTCACAAAAACGAGCACGGCGCATTTATCAGTTCTCGCCCCTAACGGGGACGCTGTATCGGTCACAAGTACCATCAATTTACAGTAAGTTTGAATTCTAGCTCCTAAGAAATATTTGTGTTTTTCATTAGTTATATTTAGGTGTAAACTGAAGAAGTGAACATAAGATATGAACTACAAAAGTTTGTTTTATATACAATAATAATTTTACATGTGTCGTTTGGCCATCTTTGATTCATAAATTGCGGTCTTTCACATAAAATTTAACTGAGGTGTCATCTTTTCTTTTTTTCCGTTCTTTTTTTCTTGTTCTTTTTAAACTCTCTTATCAAAAATGGCGCAGCCTAATACAATGATTTGACTATATGAGTACCGAAAGAAAAACGTTAAAACCCGTACAGTAATTTTGATACGACAATTATTTTACAGTTTTGGTTCTAAGGTCGTCGGGTCAAGGACAGGAATCATATTTAATAACGAAATGGACGATTTTTCAACTCCTAACACGACAAACTATTTCGGCGTTCCTTCCTCGGCAGCCAACTTCATCAAGCCATTCAAACGTCCCTTGTCGTCTATGTGTCCGAGTATCGTCACAGACAGTAATGGAGTGGTCAGACTGGTGGTTGGAGCGTCCGGTGGTACTAAAATCACCACGTCCACGGCCATGGTCAGTTGATTGTACTTAAAGTCAAGTTACCTCCTCAACATGGAAAACACCCCAAGTCATTTACAGTGCTAGTGGCTTGTTTTCGATTGCATGGGGACCACCTCTTTGTATTTCTGTCCCTAATTCCTATGATATTTGTTTTCATTAAGTCTTCAAAGCAAGGATATAGAATATGACATGCAATGTAATATTAAAACAATAGAAAATGTGAGTCCCTAGTTTATTCCGTGACCCTATGAATAGTGAATGAATTGATGTTAACACTTTTCTTGAATACTAATTTTATAGAGACCATTGTATTGAATCTTTAGTTTGATATAGACCATCTTATTGAATCACCAGCTTTATAGAGACCATCTCATTGAATCTTTAGCTTTATAGAAATCATCTTATTGAATCACCAGTTTTATAGAGACCATCTTATTGAATCACCAGTTTTATAGAGACCATCTTATTGAATCACCAGTTTATAGAGATCATCTTATTAAATCACCAGTTTTATAGAGACCATCTTATTGAATCACCAGTTTTATAGAGATCATCTTATTAAATCACCAGTTTTATAGAGACCATCTTATTGAATCACCAGTTTTATAGAGACCATCTTATTGAATCACCAGTTTTATAGAGACCATCTTATTGAATCACCAGTTTTATAGAGACCATCTTATTGAATATTTAGCTTCATAGAGACAAGCTTACTGAATCACCAGTTTTATAGAGACAATCTTATTGAATCTTTAGCTTTATAGAGACCATCTTATTGAATCACCAGTTTTATAGAGACCATCTTATTGAATCTTTAGCTTTATAGAAATCATCTTATTGAATCACCAGTTTTATGGTGACCATCTTATTGAATCACCAGTTTAATAGAGAACATCTTATTGAATATTTAGCTTCATAGAGACAAGCTTACTGAATCACCAGTTTTATAGAGACCATCTTATTGAATCTTTAGCTTTATAGAGACCATCTTATTGAATCACCAGTTTTATAGAGACCATCTTATTGAATATTTAGCTTCATAGAGACAAGCTTACTGAATCACCAGTTTTATAGAGACAATCTTATTGAATCATCAGTTTTATAGAGACCATCTCATTGAATCTTTAGCTTTATAGAAATCATCTTATTGAATCGCCAGTTTTATAGAGATCATCTTATTGAATCACCAGTTTTATAGAGAACATCTTATTGAATCACCAGTTTTATAGAGACCATCTTATTGAATCACCAGTTTTATAGAGACCATCTTATTGAATCTTTAGCTTTATAGAGATCATCTTATTGAATCATCAGTTTTATAGAGACCATCTTATTGAATATCTAGCTTTATAGAGACAATCTTATTGAATCATCAGCTTTATAAAGACCATCTTATTGAATCACCAGCTTCATAGAGACAATCTTATTCCATATGGTTATATTCACGTATTAGTTGTAACCAAATGGAGACCCCTTATATAGCCAATTCCTGTTGCTTTATCCTTTTTTATATACTTAAGTTGAAATTTAGTAATGCCTGGGACTTGTAACCATTTTACTGTTTAAGGTAACGATAGAAACACTGATGTTTGGTATGAGTATCAAAGAAGCCATAGACCATCGTCGGATCCATCACCAGCTTCTACCGAAGGAAATAAGTGTTGAAAACGGTTTTCCTCAGGTAAAGACGATCTATTCTAAGGTTTTTTTTCTTCTCTTTATTGAATATCATTTGTTTGTATATGACTCTGATGTACGACAATATAAAACCTATTTTTAACCGCCATTTTCAGGAGATATTGTCTGGACTCCGTAGTAAAGGCCACAACATAACGGTTTCCAATAGCGCCGGGTCGGTAGTACAGGGAATACTTCAGCTTCAGGAAGGCGATATAACCGCTAACTGTGACTTTCGAAAGGCTGGATACCCGGATGGCTATTGATGTCATTATATATACCTACTCATCATTTTACTGTCGTCTTTGTAAATCAAATGTACTAGCTGTAGCTGGGAGATACGGAAAGTGTTCTATGCTTTGGATTGTTAGTAGCAACTTTAAGGAGGACAGGGTGCTTACTATATCTATTAAACAGAATACTGTACATATTCGCTTTAAAATCGCTTTTCATTGGTTGTGTAGTGTTAATATATATTGACAATATACACAATGGTTGTTTATTTTTGAGTTACGTCTCATTGATCTACCTTTCGATCAATAATTATAGATACTGTACACATTAACAATTAGCTTTATAACATGGAAAACAATTAAGTACCATATAAGGGCATGTTACGGTAATGACCTGATGCTATATATCACCAGCTGTGAACTTATTTCGCCCTTAATGACACTTTAAGATGTAACATCAGTACTTTATGATCGCCAGAAACACGTGCCAATATTCCCCACTGTTGTGGTAACGTTGTGGTAAGGTAATAAACTCACTAATCATATCTACATACTAGTCAGGTTTGAGTAAAACAAAAGGTACATGTATATATTTCATTTCTACTTTTAGTTTCCCGTTTAATCCATGTTAAACCATATGGGCATATGTCTGAACGCCCATCAGTTCAAGCGTATGCATATTTATTTTTACTAAGATAGCAACACAACTTTTTATTTTACGAAATAATATTTTTTTAGATAAAAACGATATGTTTATTTGTGATATTTTAATTACGATTAGACCTCTACAAAATTGACAAATAATAAATAGTCTGTGGCTTTTGCGTCCAACAGTCGTCTGCTGCCACTGGATTTGGCTTTGGTTCGATTCCCTCAACAACGGACGAAATGTCTTCTTTAAAGTCATTGTCTTCCGTACAAATTATTGTATGATCGGGCATTCCCACACAACGCTACTTGGGGAAATCTTTAATAGCGAACTTTCTGGTAGCGACAAGGAATTGCAATCCAATTCTTTAACGATTACGGTAAAGAAGCAAGAAACGTCATGTTTTCATCGTCTCACAAAATCATCACTGAGATCATATACCAGAAATGTATCTAAAACTCAAAAGCAAGCACTTACCTCTACACTGGTAGCAGTATATGATTATACCGTTAATGATGACGTTTTGACACACGTCGTTACACCGTTACTAATAATGAGCTGACACACGTGGTTACACCGTCACTAATAATGTGTTGACACACGTGGTTACACCTTCACTAATAATGTGTTGACACACGTGGTTACACCGTCCCTGATGACGTGTTGACACACGTGGTTTCACCTTCACTAATAATGTGTTGACACACGTGGTTACACCGTCACTAATAATGAGTTGACACACGTGGTTAAACCGTCCCTGATGACGTGTTGACACACGTGGTTACACCGTCACTAATAATGTGTTGAAACACGTAGTTACACCGTCCATGATGATGTGTTGACACATGTGGTTACACCGTCCCTGATGACGTGTTGACACACGTAGTTACACCGTCACTGATGACGTGTTGATACACGTGGTTACACCGTCACTGATGACGTGTTGACATACGTGGTTACACCATCAATGATGACGTGTTGACATACGTGAGTACACCGTCAATGATGGCGTGTTGACACATGTGGTTACATCGTCACTGATGACGTGCTGACACACGTGGTTACACCGCCACTGATGACGTGTTGACACACGTAGTTACACCATCACTGATGACGTGTTGACACACGTGTTTACACCGTCACTGATAACGTGTTGATACACGTGGTTACACCGTCACTAAAAATGTGTTGACACACGTGGTTATGCCGTCACTGATAAGGTATTAATATACCTGGTTACACCGTCACTGAAGACGTGTTGACACACGTGGTTACACCGTCACTGATGATGTGTTGACACATGTGGTTACACCGTCACTGATGACGTGTTGACATACGTGGTTACACCGTCACTGATGACGTGTTGACACACATGGTTACACCGTCACTAATGATGTGTTGACATACGTAGTTACACCGTCACTGATGACGTGTTGACACACGTGTTTACACCGTCACTAATAACGTGTTGACACACGTGGTTACACCGTCACTGATGACGTATTGATACACGTGGTTACACCGTCACTGATGACGTGTTGATACACGTGGTTACACCGTCACTGATGATGTGTTGATACACGTCGTTACGCCGTCCCTGATGACGTGTTAACACATGTGGTTACACCCTCATAAATGACGTGTTGACACACATGGTTACACAGCCACTGATAACGTCCTGACACACGTGGTTACACCGTCACTGATAACGTGTTGACACTCGTGGTTACACCGTCCCTGATGACGTGTTGACATAGGTGGTTACACCGTCACTGATGACGTGTTGACACATGAGGTTACACCGCCACCGATGACGTGTTGACAAACGTGGTTACACAGCCACTGATGATGTGCTTACACAAGTGGTTACACTATAACTGATGACGTTTTGACACACATGGTATCACCGTCACTAATGACGTGTTGACACACGTTATAACACCGTCACTGATAACGTGTTGACACTCGTGGTTACACCGTCACTGATGACGAGTTGACACGCGTGGTTACACTTTCACTGATGACGTGTTGACACACGTGGTATCACCGTCACTGATGACGTGTTGATACACGAGGTATCACCGTCACTGATGACGTGTTGACACATCAGGTTACACCGCCACTGATGACGTGTTGACACACGTGGTTACACCGTCCCTGATGACGTGCTGACACACATGGATATACTGTCAAGAATGACGTGCTGATACACGTGGTTAAACCGTCACTGATGACGTGTTGACACACTTGGTTTCACTGTCAATGATTACGTTTTGAGGCAGGTGGTTACACCGTCAGTGATGACGTGTTGACACACGTGGTTACACCGTCACTGATGACGTGCTGACACACGTGGTTACACCGTCACTGATGACGTATTTACACACGTGGTTATACCGTCACTGATGACCGTTGACACACGTGGTTACATCGCCACTGATGACGTAATGACACACGTGGTTGCACCGTCAATGATGTCGTGTTGAAACACTTGGTATCACCGTCACTGATGACGTGTTGATACACGTTGTTACACCGTCACTGATGACGTGCTGACACACGAGGTTACACCGTCAATGGTGAAGTGTTTACACATGTAGTTACACCGCCATTGATATCGTGTTGTCACACGTTATAACACTGTCACTGATGACGTGTTGACACACGTGGTTACATCGTCACTGATGACGTGTTGTCACACGTTATAACACTGTCAATGATGACGTGTTGACACATGTAGTTACACCGTCACTGATGACGTGCTGACACATGTGGTTACATCGTCACTGATGACGTGTTGACACACGTAGTTACACCGTCATTGATGACGTATTGACACACGTGGTTATAACGTCCCTGATGACGTGTTGACACTCGTGGTTACACCGTCACTGATGATGTGTTGACACACGGGGTTACACCGTCACTAATAATGTGTTGACACACGTGGTTACATCGTCACTGATGACGTGTTGACACATGAGATTACATCGCCACTGATGACGTGTTGACACACGTGGTTACACCGTCACTAATAATGTGTTGACACACGTGGTTATACCGTCACTGATGACGTGTTGACACATGAGGTTACATCGCCACTGATGACGTGTTGACATACGTGGCAACACTGTCATTAATAATGTGTTGACAGACGTGGTTACACCGTTACTGATGACGTGTTGACACACGTGGTTACACAGCTACTGATGATGTGTTTAAACACGTGGTTACACTGTCACTGATGACACACGTGGTTACACCGTCCCTGATGACGTGTTGACGCACATGGTTACACCGTCACCAATAATGTGTTGATACACGTGGTTACACCGCCACTGATGACGTGTTGACACACGTGGTTATACCGTCCCTGATGACGTGTTGACACACGTGGTTACACCGTCACTGATGACGTGTTGACACACGTGGTTACACCGTCTCTGATGATGTGTTGATACGCGTGGTTACACCGTCACTGATGACGTGCTGACACACGTGGTTACACCGTCAGTGATGACGTGTTTACACACGTGGTTACACCGTCTCTGATTATGTGTTGATACGCGTGGTTACACCGTCCCAGATGACGTGTTGACACACGTGGTTACACTGTACTGATGACGTGTTGACACACGTGGTTACACCGTCACTGATGACCAGCTCGTAATGTCCTTACCACAGCAGACACATGGATAATACATGGTTAGTATCCTACCACTCAAGGTTTATTTTGACGCGAGATTTATAAGCCGAGATGACAAGGCTTTGACGAGTCATTTCGGATTTCCGTGTCGTTTTCGATACCCATCTGTAAAAAGTTTTCAGAAACTAAGGTTTCTTACCAAATACGTCGTCGCCAATAGGTTTGCCATTTTGGATGTTATAACTAAACATAACCATGCCAAAAAATTCATTTCAAAGTCCTTCGTCAGTTCTTTATGGTTACCTTTTTGATCGTCAGGGTACCACATTGATAACAAACATTTAACAAGTTGAATTCGAAATAGACAAGGGCTGTTAGCACCAGTGAATGATTTCCTTTGTAGTTATAGGTATCAACCGTTCCTGATACACCATATGAGTACATGTTTGCAATCTAGAGAGGCATTTAATTTAATTGTGAAGTATTTAGCTTCAAAATACTTATATTTCAACTGCTTGGACTCAGTAAAGTATGAATATCACCACAAGCATCCCAAAAGACACTGTGTACAAACTGGAAATCATACATCATTATGTGGTAGTCATCTCTTGTAGCCAAGTAAAACAGTTTCCCGGATCGGAAAACTGTCGGTAAAACATAGCCCTCAGACAAAAGTCATGTAACAGTTTATGGGGACCTATTATAAAAATGCATATTTAACAGGAATCTCAGCACAAATACAATCGAAGAATCTTCAGAAAAGCCATTCTGAGTCCCTCTTCTCTGCCTCACTTTTTCGATTGTCATATTAGAGTCTGGAACATTTTTTGCCGCTCGATTAGATATATTTTAATGGCAAGCATCATTTATTGATCATTTCTACGCCATGACAATACTATAGTCCCTATAAATACGAGGTCGTTTTAGGTATTGTGTTAGTTTTGTACTTGCCAATCTTGTGATAATATCCGTAACGTGATAGATCTTAATGTTCCGTATCAATCGTGATTCTACGTAGTTTACCTTTATCCTCCTTGACAATCCTGGTGGATTCTGACCTATCCGTAAAGCAACGTAACAATAACGTTCTGTGCCGTAACCAATCCGTATTGATCCTTATCTTTTACGTAGCTTAATCGCACTAACACGTAGTTAACTGTAACAAACCGTTGAATACTTGATACCATCGGGTTAATACGGTTGTGATAGGAAGTAACACGGTCCAGTACATTCTAATACGGTTTAGAGCGACATACTACTGTTGTCTGAACCGTAATAAAAATTTGAACATGTTCAAAATTTGTCATGGATATGAATATATATCAAAGTATAACTACGCAAGACAAGGGCTACTATACGGAAAACTGCGGACCGTTAAAAAAATACCACGAACGGTGCCGGATTACACTCGTCGCTAATCCGGTGAGGCGACCCGTGAATGTGTGACCGGGCATATATTGTATTAAAGAAATTAAGGGAGGTTAAAGTAACAGTTGCACAATTTGTTTGTTTGTTTGTTTTGCATGCCATTAAGATGGTGACTATATCGTAAGGTTGATGATATAGGCCATTTCATTTATTGAACTTGGTGACGCAGGTAGGACGTTAGAATTGTATCTGCTGTCCCTTTTGCATGATCGTAAAAAGATGACTAAATTTAGGATCTTATCTTTTTTCTTCTTCCTAAATGATTTTATCCTTTCTAATGTCTCCCTTGGCACCGCCACACTTTTGGCCTTGAATTGAGCGTTCGCCCCTGTGAGGAAGGCTCTGGGTTATGTCCCCTGGCTGAGACACCCTAAAGTCTATAAAAGTGGTAGTTTCTGCTCCTGCTTAGCGCTCCGCATACAGGGAGTGGAACGACTGGTTCGCCCGTTGTCAGTATAATATGACCGGATGGGGTGTGTTGCTTGGTGTCTTCGGTGGCATGCTTCAGTGATATAGCACTATAAAAAGGGCAACAGTTCCACTATACAAGAAGACACTAGATGAATATACCGCAGTCTCCCAAAACAGGCACCTCGCACAACCTACACGCAACATACAGCACACATGTGAGGCCGTCCTTACATGACCTTACATGTCAATAGGACGTTAATTAATCAAACAAATAAACAATACCAGGGAGGAAAAAACTGTTTTATAGTTGTGTTTTCTTTTATATATATATATATATAGAAAAAAATAATCTTCACATTGTCCGGTGTAATAATATAGAAAAAATGCACAAACGACGAAGTCTTCGTTAAGCATTAGTGCTTTCACTTTATCTTCAGATGCTCAACTGTAGTTACATGGTTAACGAAGACTTCGTCGTTTGTGCATTTTTTTCTATATTATTACACCGGACAATGTGAAGATTATTTTTTCTGTATATATATATATGCATTTTATCAATTGAAAGCACAGGTGGAATTAATTTTAAATAAAGTATACTTACATTTAAAGTTTTCTTTTTTCACTTACTTATTTTTCTTGCAATCGCTGAACAGAGCTTGAAAATAATACAATTGTTTCATACTGTACATATCTCCTAAAACATTTTGATGCAGCATTTCGCAGAATCAAGGTTTTTATCTCTACACATGGCAAAACTCCTTGTGCTCCTTACGGTGGACAATGACAAACTGATGTATTAACATTTAGCAAAGAACCTCTAATACTGAAAAGAGATCACAAGCATAATAGCACAGGTAAATCAAAACAGAGAACAATGGGAGAGGTGGGGTAAAGGGATGGAAAGGTGTGTATTTTTTGTTCGAGGTCAAGAAGCATGCAGTAAGTCAGTTATTGCATGATTTCTCGTCACTCGGGACTTAATACCCCCTCGCTTTGCTCGGGTGTAATAAATCCCTTATTACTCGAAAGACATGCAATAACCTTTACTTACAAACTGTTAAAAAAATACATATTCATGGCGCCCCAAACGGGCACCATTCCATTGATATCCACGCCGATCTGCTTCACACATTCATATTTGATTCACTGACTGACAATTCTAGGTTTTGGCTTACATTAATACAGTCTGTGACCACAATGACGACAGTTCGATACGCATTGTTGAAGCGTTAATGGGCATGTTGGCGTGGGATCTTGGCACAGTATGTTGCACAACTGTTAAACATTACCAATTAAAACGTGGCACATATTTATACATCCTAACTCGTTTATTTCTTTGTCACCTGAACTATCGTCAAAGGCATTACCAATCTAGTAATTGGTGAAACATCACATAGACTGGAATCCATATTTTGTAAGGTGAGTAAATTGTCCATACACAAATAAACTACAATAATGAATCAATGATAAATACTAGTCATTGATACTTTATCTACAATACATCGACAGCTCAGTGTAAAAACATATAATCTTATGTTGCATAAGAAAGGCTTCTCGGACTTCGAATTTTGAATTTAGTTGTGGTTTGATGACAGAGGTCAGAATTTTAGAATTTGGTTGTGGTTTGATGACAGAGGTCAGAATTTTAGAATTTAGTTGTGGTTTGATGACAGTGGTCAAAATTTTAGAATTTAGTTGTGGTTTGATGACAGTGGTCAGAATTATAGAATTTGGAACTTTGTAATAGCACAATCTGTCTCTACTTATAGCAGGCGGCCATTTGGCGGCCATTTTAAGAAAGTGTGTTTCTTACACTTTGTACAGATGTAAAAGTTTTGGACTTCAAAAGTTTCATTTAAATCGCCTGTGGGACAGTTTTGTTTTAGCTCTGTCAAGTTGAGTTTTGTTGTATTTTTTTAAATAGTCACTGTAATGAACATATTACGCATTTTAGTGACAATGTGAATTTATACAACATATAGTTTTAATTATTTTTGCATTGAAGTATAGTTAAGAAACTTGAATATTAGCAGTTTATGCAGATTTTGGAGGAAACACCATTTTTTCTCTCGAAGGGGAAATTATTAAAAAGTTTTTTTGTTTTTTATTTTTTTTTCAAAAGCAAAACCAAATTCTTTATTCCCTAGACATATCTATATCATTTGAATGCTGCCAAGGTTGGGGCCTTGGGGTCAGCCTTCATATATAAATAATGTCCCCTCACAGGGGGGCTCTCAAACATCACACATATCTTTCATCGCAATCAAAAGATCCTTAGACTTAAATTTACAACATTAGTTTCATTCTATTCTTCCTTTCTAACTACTGTCAGATCTCAAATATGTATGCTTATGAAATCTACTTATGTACACATTCATTCATTCATTCATTCATTCATATTTTTCATATTTGATTAATGTGGTAAACCTTGCATTAACCGAAAAAAAATTATATCATATTGTAAATCTAGAGTATGAGGAATCCTCCGATATGGGCAATAGAGCGTTTACACCCCCTCCCCCCACATCCTAAGATGATAATTATTATGCCTACGAAAAGGGGACGAACTTAATAGTGATTAAAGTTAATATATAACTTTCCACTATTGTGAAATTCAAAACCTTCTGTGAAGAAATTCTGTGTTCGTTGTTCCAAGCAATAAAGTGTTAAAATAATCTTTGTATATAAAAACATTGCGAAAACAAATGCCTTAAAGTTTCTGGTTCCCTGTTACAAAATGTACAATGTCTGTTATTAGATAGTTTCATTTTTACTAAAACAACATTTGTTGTAAGAATTCTCTGATTAATTTTATATTGAAATGTTTGTAATCTTGTTTCCATTGAACAGTTAAATGCATTTGCATACACATCACACCAATTAAAATCATCAATAATATCAAAATCAGATTTCCATTTGTCTTGACTTATTGGTTTTCTCACATAATGTTCAACAAATTTCCAGTAGATAAACTTCCAGTCAGTTTTACACAATAAAAGTGAAATAATATCTATTTTCCTGGATGGTGCTACAGTTTCATTATGTTCAACAGAATTACGATAAACTTGTTTCCAATGTCTGTCTATTTTATTTACTATAGCATGATACTGTACAAAATCTAAATAAGGGAAAGTATCCATATCATGAAATTCTCTTACTGTACCATTTTGAAATAGATCACCAACTGTACCAAGACTGTTGCCCTTTCCATATGTTACAAAACTTTATCTTTTTTATCGGAACAAAATTGACCAAGCTTTTACCTAAGTATTCTGCAAGGGTATCAGGTTCACTTTGTGTTTCTGATAAAGCTGCTATCAGATCTTTCCAAAAAGGTTTTTTTTAATCTGTTCTCCTGCTTCTTTCATTTTCCTACTGTCAAGTTCATATAAGAAATCAATTTCAAATGGCAATATTTCCTTTAGTAAGGTTTTCCAGGTTATCTATAATTCAAGTTTCTTCAAATATTCTCCTGATCCATTTCACTTTTAAATATTTAATAAAAGATAAAAAATGAGTCATGTTTAAACCTACATTATCCTGACATGCAATTAGAGTGTCACGTTTAATTTTTTTCAGACTTACAATTCCATATGAAACCAAACAAGATTTTGTTTAATTTAGTAATAAAATATTTAGACGGGTTTGGAAGTGTCGAAAACAGATGTGGAAATTTGGGTAATGTTAGTGTTTTTATGATAGTGAAACGTCCAATTAAAGTTAGATCTCGACAAGTCCAGTATCTTAGAAACGTCCAATTAAAGTTAGATCTAAGCAAGTCCAGTATCTTAGAAACGTCCAATTAAAGTTAGATCTCGATAAGTCCAGTATCTTAGAAACGTCCAATTAAAGTTAGATCTCGACAGGTCCAGTATCTTAGAAACGTCCAATTAAAGTAAGATCTCGACAAGTCCAGTATCTTAGAAACGTCCAATTAAAGTTAGATCTCGACAAGTCCAGTATCTTAGAAACGTCCAATTAAAGTTAGATCTCGACACGTCCAGTATCTTAGAAACGTCCAATTAAAGTTAGATCTCGACAAGTCCAGTATCTTAGAAGTTTGTTTATCTGACAGAGTTGTTTATTATCTTAATTTATTTTTTCTATGTTTTCGAGGCTTAATGAAAATACTATACCCAGCAACTTAAAATTTGTAGAAGACCAGTTTATGTTCAATTCAGGACATATTCTGTCATTGGAGTATTTCTTGCTACCAATCCACATTACGTATGTCCGTAAACAATTTACATTTTTGACTTCTTCTCCAAAACTGCTGAAGCAATTTCAATGAAATTTTGCACAAACCTTCTAAGGCATAAGGCCAATCAAAATTGTGAAATATGTGGTCCCCCCAGGGGGCTGTGGGAGGGGCCAAAAGGGGTAAAATTGAGTAAAATTTCAAAAATCTTCTTCTCTACTCACAGATGTGGTAGAATCAAATACTCTTCATAGATAGAAAGGTCTTAAGGTCCTTTACAAAAATTGTGAATTATATGACCCTGGGGTCTCTCGTTCCCCCCCCCCCCTCCCGGGGAGGGGGTTAAATTTACTATAGTTTATATACGGAAGACATTTTTGAGCATTATTTGGTCATTTGTAATAGGAAATGAGTCAAATGTTGTCAGAATTATCAGTATGAGATGGCCATTTAATCCTATTAACAAATTTTCTATGACTGACCCCCAGGGGCCTTCGGGCGGGGTCAAAAGGGGTCAAAT